>ML975405.1:0-58769 GCA_010015605.1 Decorospora gaudefroyi
ATGATGGCGGAGGGTGAACTTTGAGCCCTACAACGTCGCGCAACCCCCAAAAAACGATCGCGATAGCTGCCCTCACCAAAATTAGAACCTCATCTTTATTACTGCACGTCTACATAGCTCAAAACACGTTGCGTGATGCTTTTTTTAGTGAGATTACTATGGGGGGTGACATTTTGGTGGGTGGTGGCCCGTGTGTTGACTCAAAAAATACGAGCTCCTTCGTAGTGCATCCATCTTGGAATGCCAAGAATGGTGCACGTGCCTCAACCTAGGTAAAGTCTTCAGATGCGCGGACCGCACCTCATCCCTCCTCCACAACCTGCACGTTCGAGGACAAACTGCATGTAACTATGCAGCTACAAGAGCTCCACACAGGCTGTAACTCATGATACAGCGGAGAAGATGGCGCCTATCACACCTTTCAATGCGGCGGATATAAATGAGAAGGCGCGACGCGACCTGCTTCTTCTGCTCGAAGGTGTAAGGTAATATCAACGTCGCGTCTCGTTGCACCATCTAACGTCTATCGATAGATAAGAGGGAAGAAGAACCTAGTGCTTGAGAAAGCTCTTGCAGGGCCATTGAACCTGCTCGTCAAGTTTTCCACGCTGCAGGAGTATGGTGTCGATAAGCCTTTCTTTTTAGAGAACGACAACGTCGACTCATCACAGCGCAATATCGTCTTCCTTGTCAGAGGCGAGAAGGCAAAGACTGTGATGAGTGTAGCTGGTAAGTGAAGCTCTCGCAGCTTTCTTACTTCCCTCGCTTTGCCGTGTTCCACGGTGACTTTTGGGTCAAAAAGTAGACTAGGGTGAACACAACCCACTTTCCCTAGTCAGTCTTGATCCCTAGATTAAACAAGCACTTTTATTGGATTGCCTATCATGCCTATATAGGACCAGTCTATTGTACGGTGCTAACATTCCTTTAGATCAGATTAAGCGTATACGACGAGATAGCCAGATTGAGCATGAGTTCTCTATTTTTTGGGTGCCACGCCGCACTATGACCTCAGATCAACTGCTCGAAGAAGCGGGCGTCCTGGGTGAGGCTAGTGTGAGCGAATGGCCCTTGTTCTTCGTGCCGCTTGCGGATGATGTGCTGTCGCTTGAGCTTGAAGATGCCGTGTCGGATCTGTATCTCGTATGTTTCCATGTAAAGGAAAAGTAGAATTACCGCTGATGATAAGTAGAAGAAGGATCCAACGTCGATCTATTTATCGGCCAAGGCACTCATGCTTCAGCAGCAGAAGTATGGTCTCTTCCCTCGCATTATCGGCAAAGGTGACAACGGCAAGCGCCTCGCTGATCTACTCATTCGCATGCGCACCGAAGTCACTGCAGGCGACACTTCGACCAGCGGAGGACCATCACTGCTCGGCCTGACGCCAAGCTCCACTATCGACAGCCTCATCATTGTGGACCGCGAAGTCGACTTCCCAACCGTACTACTGACCCAACTGACGTACGAAGGCCTCATCGATGAGGTCTTCCACATCTCTGCCAACCAGACAGAAGTCGACTCGTCCGTAGCTGGTGGTGCAGCGCCCCAGCAAGGCCAAACCGGTTCAGCCTCAACTACCATGAAGCGCAAGATTTTGATCGACCCGAAAGACACCCTGTACGCCGAGCTCGGCGACGCAAACTTCGCTATCGTAGGCAATCTTCTAAACAAAGCAGCCCGGCGCCTGCAAACTAGTACCGGGCGCGACCAGCTCGCCACAAAAACTACGTCCGAACTTCGAGATTTTGTTGCCAAACTACCGGGCTACCAGGCCGAACAGGCAAGTCTGAAACTGCACACTAGCCTCGCAGAGGAAATCATTAAGTACACACGAACAGACATCTTCACCCGATCTCTAGAAGTGCAGCAAAACATCATGTCCGGCGCCGATCCAACAACCCAGCACGACATAATCAATGAACTCATAGCCCGCGATGTCCCTTTGCCCACCGTCCTACGCTTGCTCAGTCTAGAATCCACAACCAATGCCGGTATCCGACCCAAGGACCTCGAGGCCTTCAAGCGTGCAATCATCCAAGCCTACGGCCCCCAACACATCCTCACGCTCGCCTCGCTTGAGAAAATGGGACTCTTAAGCCCACGAGGGGGCGTAAGCCTAGGCGGTGTAGGCGCGCCCGCCAAACCAGGCTCCGTAACCAACTACACGCCGCTCCGCAAGAGTCTCAAGCTCTGGGACGACGAAGTCAACGAAGCGAACCCCAACGACATCTCCTACACCTTTTCAGGCTACGCGCCGCTAAGCGTGCGCATCGTCCAGTCCATCATCCAAAAGCATACCCTAGCCAACACCATCAAGCCGCCCTCGGACCCGCGCGCCAGCGCCCAAGCCAACCCGCTCGCACAGGGCCTGCGCATCTTCGACGACGCGAGCAAATACGTGCGCGGCGCTACCTTTGACGAGACGCAAAAGGGGGACGACAAGGCCGTCAAGGCGAGACAGTTGCTCAATGGGAGTGCGGGCGAGAGGAACAAGACGGTGGTGGTCTTCTTCCTCGGTGGCGTTACGAGAGCGGAGATTGCGGCGCTGAGATTGGTGGGTGAGAGGTTGAAAGAGGCTGGTGGGGAGGGGGGCAGGGGCACTCGGATTGTTGTTTGTACGACGAATGTAGTTCGGGGCCAGGATCTCGTGGGGAGTGCGGTCGAGATGAGGACGTTTAAGGTGTAGGTGCGTTGGCGACTGCTGGTATCTGCATATCAGTCTTGAAAGGGTTTTGTTTTTTGGAGATCGAGTTACAGGCGAAATGTGTGCACAGAGCCATCAAGTTTTTTAGTTTTTTAGTTTTTTTTTAATTCCTACTTCGTTATACGAACATGTTTGCTTAACTCTCCCTGTACCCCTAGGGCAGAATGTTGCAGGCTGTCATATTAGCACGAGGACAAGGCTTTTTCTTTGTATCATCTTTTTGCCACTCTCACTATAACAATCATGTGCAGAATGCAATCACACAACACAAGCGTCTAGGGTAAGTAGAAATACTGTGATGACCTCCGCGCTGTTCGTTATATTGCAACCTTTTTGCCCCTCAACAGCTCGAGTAGCCATCGCCCTAAGTACCGCGCTATCAAGAGGTCTCAAGGTCATCACATCTGAAATCGTGGAAATAAGCAACATTCAGTCAAGTCATCTCAATTTCCTTTCTGCTTTCTTCATGTATCGATCTCGTGAGTTACATAAGAGACATTGCCCTCCAGACAAAATTTTGCAGAACATCCATTACGATCGTTTCGTCAGGCATTGTCGTGAGAGTACAAAGAAGACTTTTCGCGTGCCCATGAATGCCGGCAACCCATGAAAGATGAAGGAACCAAACACACCAAGTCTATCGTTAATGCCGCAATAGATGAAACTCCGTTCGCAGCTCGCAGTCTGGGTATCCTGCACCTGCGCCCTACTTTTCGACCCGCCCTCGTGGCTTATAGTGTATCCGTTTATCGGGTAGCAAAAGCCTTGGTGACGACGCGCTTGAGCGCAAGCTCCTTCTTCTTCAGGTCCTCAGCAGGAGCATCTTCCACCTCGAGCTGAGCCATGGCCTCAGACAAAGCAGACTCAATCTTCTCCTTCTGGCCACGCTTGAGGCGGATGGAGGTGGTGGGGTCGGAGACCATCTCTTCAACACGGGAGATGTAAGACTCAAGTTGTTGCCTCGACTCGAACTTCTTGCTGAAAGCCTCGTCGCTAGACTTGAACTTCTGGGCCTCGTTGATCATGTTCTCGATGTCAGTTGACGACAGCTTACCAACGGCGTTGGAGATGGTAATGTTGGCGCTGCGGCCGGAGGTCTTCTCGGTGGCGGTTACCTTGAGAATACCGTTGACATCTACCTCGAAAACAACCTCGAGGACGGCGTCTCCGGCTCTCATAGGGGGGATTGGGGCAAGGGTAAACTCTCCGAGAGAAGTGTTGTCCTCACAGTTGACGCGCTCGCCTTGGAAAACGGGGAACTGGACGGTCCTGGAGAGCTGTTAGTACTGCAGATCCATTCAAAGTGTACAATAGGCAACTTACTGTTGGTTATCTGGATAGCAGTGGTGTACAAGGTCAGTATACGTCTCACAAAAATTTGGGGTAAAGGGGTGGAGTTCGGATGGAACATACCAGCGACCGTAGTGAAGGTCCTCTTCTTGATAGTCTGGATCCAGAATTAGCGAATGTTGTCGGTTCACACGGTAGTAAGACTTACAGGCACAGTCTGGCCACGGGGAACCACGGGAGCGAAGATGTTACCCTCCATGGCAACACCAAGGGAAAGGGGAACAACATCGAGCAGAAGAAGGTCGGCAGTATCAGCAGAGGTAGCCTTGCCTGAGAGGATACCAGCCTGGACAGCGGCACCGTACGCAACGGCCTCATCCGGGTTGATGCTCTTCTCAAGCTTCTTGCCGTTGAAGAAGTCGCTGAGGAGCTTCTGGATCTTGGGAATACGGGTGGAGCCACCAACGAGCACAATCTCGTCAACCTTGTCCTTTCCGATGTTGGCATCCTTGAGAACTTGGGCGACGGGCTCAAGAGTGCCAGCGAAGGACTTCTGGTTTAGGTCCTCGAAACGAGCACGGGTGATGCTAGCATTGAAATCCTCACCGTCGAACAGCGAGTCGATTTCAACAGTGGTCTGGGTCGCGTTGGAGAGCGTTCGCTTGGCACGCTCACAGGCAGTCCGGAGACGACGGAGAGCACGGGGGTCTCCGCTGATATCTATAAACGTTGCTTCGTCAGTGTCGATTCTTGTGGTTTTGCCGACCCGTAAGACTTATTACTCAGGTCGCAATGATGAGTTTTCTTGGCCATGTCTCGCGGCCTGCTTATACCCACGAGGAAGTCATAGGTCACGAGGGGAAAGTGCACTTACCCTTCTTGTACCGTTTGAGGAAGTCCTTCTTGAAATGCTCCAGCATGGCGGCATCAAAATCCTCGCCTCCCAGATGAGTATTTCCTGCGGTGGCCTTGACAGTGAAAACACCACCTTGGATGTGCAGAAGCGACACATCGAAGGTACCACCACCAAGATCGTAGATGAGGACATTCCTTTCCTTGTCTGACTTTCCGGAACCGAGACCGTAGGCGATAGCGGCAGCGGTAGGCTCGTTGATGATACGGAGAACGTTGAGGCCAGCAATGGCACCGGCGTCCTTGGTGGCCTGACGCTGGTTGTCGTTGAAGTAGGCGGGCACGGTGATGACGGCCTTCTCGACCTTCTTGCCGAGCTTGGTCTCAGCGACCTCCTTCATCTGTTGGGGTTGTCAGTTGCTGCCCCGCCACACCAATGATTGGCGCGTGTCGTACCTTGACCAGGATCATGGCGGAGATCTCCTGAGGGGAGAAGCTCTTGGTTTCACCGAGATATTCAACCTGGACGAGCGGGCTACCGCCCTGGTCAATGACCTTGAAGGGCCATGATTTGCTGTCCTTTGTGACGGTCTCGTCCTCGAATCGGCGACCAATCAGACGCCTAAACAAGTCAGCGCACTGAGCTGTGTGGCATGTGTCTTCCGCAACACTCACTTGACATCGAAGACGGTGTTCTCGGGGTTCATAGCAGCCTGGTTCTTGGCCGCCTCACCAATCAGACGCTCCTCGCTGGTAAAGGACACGAACGAGGGAGTGGTAAAGCTACCCTGCTCGTTGGCAACTGTAGGCACACATGGTCAGTCGGCTGTCTGCGCGAGTGTAGAACGGACGAGCGCATACTGATTTCGACATTGGTGCCCTCGTAGTTGGCAACGCAAGAGTAGGTCGTGCCTGCGATGCGTGTTAGCAAATCCCGCCCACTGTGGGGTAATTTTGCGAAGTTTGCGCACCAAGATCGATGCCGATGGCACCCTCGTAGACTTCTTCGTCGCTCATGATTGCGATGTATGTGGGAGGAACAACCTGAAGTATTGAGGAGCAGGAAGGTGTTGGAGAAGAAGTGGAAAAGAGAGTCGGGGCTGAATCTTTTTCGCGCTTGCTTATAGCGAGCGAGCCAGACGAAAAATTGCGAGGGCAGGGATCTTGGTGTCGAGGCAAGCTCGGCTAATCTGATTCGCCGGCGCTATCGATTGACCAGAGGTGGTCAGTGCGTGCGATCTTCTCCGAGTGAGGAGCACAGGAGCCACTGGGAGCGTTGCAGCGAATAGTTTATAGAATGCCTACACAGTATGTATGTGAGCGGTGCTTTTGAGTGCCGGTAGCCCTAATTATAATCTCTCTGGTGGAGCCCAAAACATAACAAAAGAAAAGTCAAGAATCAAGATACGATATTGCTACCGTGGTGACAACCCTTTGTATCCGAAAGACTCCCATACCTAAGAGCGCACGAGGGGTATAAACATCCCCATGATGCCGAGCACGTAACCCTCACCACACAAAGAGAAAAACGCCACACCCTTTGCCGTGCCTAACCCTATGCGTTGTGAGCGCCAAACTCTGCCCCAAGGCCTTGGTTCGCTGCTCCATTTCAAACGCCTTTTACAGTACTCGCCCTTGTCATCCAAGCCAAGACACACCCTCCAGCACTCAAACCCCCTCATCATGAAACACAAAGCTGATATCCCTCGGCCTCTGGGTATTGTATCTCACGAAATTCTCATCCCCCTGTGGCCTCTCTTTCTTCGTATTGCTCGTCAACATGCTTTGCAAACTAACGCACACGCTCTCCACATTATGTACCGGGGACCAGCCTTGCCGGTCCAACAGGTCGAGACAGATGATGCCGTTGGAGTAGATGTGTGGGTGCCACGGTATTGGGTGGGTTTCGTCTTTGAGGAAGACTACTTCGGGGGCCTGTGGAGTTTGTGTGGGTTAGCAGAAGTTAGGGATGGTGGGGGAGGGAGGGCAGGTTTATTACTTCGATGGGGTATTGTGGACTGAATGCGAACTTAAGTCGGTAGGTTTCGCCTTGATATAGAGGGTTGCAGTCGATTACTTGGATGTCCATGAGCCAGGTTTGGAAGTCGTCGGCTTTGATTAGTGTTATGCCTGGTGGTAGCTTTTCGTGCATCTAACCCCCACAGTCAGTGATGTTTCCATCTCCGTTTCCGTTTTGATTCTCATATAGTAGGCTTCGGCACAGCGATTCAAGGACAGTAGGTAGGATGTAGACGGGCATGTGTTCGACGCGCAGGAGATCCGAGGGTTACGGTACCTTCTGTAGCTCCTAGAGGATAATGTCAGCTCCATTCTGTTTAGTGTGTTTGATACTGCGACGAGCCTCCATGTTTGAACCTCGGGCGCGCAGAAACATACCTTCCCTAACCGCTTCGACGCAAACATCTTGAACTGTGCAGAGCACCCCTTCGCTAGCAGACCACAGCAACTCGATTTTGGCCAGCGACAGTTTCCAAAGGATTCTCAAAAGAAATCTCCGACGTGTTACAGAAGCGCAGGTATGTGTTCGTGGGTGCGTAGCTCCGTCGAATCCCTACGATGACATGCGGCGGGGGAGGGGCAGTTGCGGATCTAAGAAAGGACGACCTGTAGCAGCGGGTAAAGTCTAGCGGAAAGTGAGTCTAAGAGAGCGAGTAAGAGAAGAAGGAATACTAGCGTTTGTTTGCGCAAGCGGAAAGATGATCCAGACGTCGACTTGGTTCAGCATCGATTGATTCGTGGACGAATGTGGGAGCTTTGCCTGGGTACTTCTACACCGCGTACTGGGGACATAGCAAGCGAACGACACGTGATAATCAAGACATCAGACTAGAAGATTCAATTGCGATTATCTAAGCGTTTGGACTTAATCTTGACTTGCCCCTGATATCTTTATACGCCATACGCCATAGCCGTAGCCTTTTCCAGCCAACTTATACACGAAGAACCCGCAGACCGGACTGCACCCCAACACTGAAACTCGCTGAAACCATAAGACAATGCGCTGGATAATAAAAAAGAACACTCAGGCGCTGAGGTCTCATGAATAGAACGCGCCCTTTTGAAAACTCTCAACACCCATATCCCCCGCTTTGCTCTCCATATTGGGCCCTGCCTTCTCCAGCACCTTGCCCTCGGTCATGGTAGCAGTCCTGCTTGCGGCGCTGCTGCTCGTCATGGTCTGCGCTCTGCTACCTGCCGGACTTCCCGATTGGCTACCGCTTGTAATTTGCGCCGGCGTCTTCCGTTGGATGGCCTCTAGATAGATTCCAGGCAGATAGCCGATTCGTCCGTCTCTCGAGCGACACTTCCACCACTCCGAAGCATTGCCCATGGGATCAGTCTTGCTCAGCACAGCGACCATGTCTCCCTTCTTTACTGACAGGTCCATGCCCTGCATGTTCGCATTCGGGGTGAAGTCGTAAAGAGCGCGGCAGAACTCGAGTTTATTGGGATCGAGGGCCTGCCCTTGTTGCGGGTTCTCCAACATGTTGCGCTGCTCCTGCGCTTCTTGTGATTTCGCAAGAGCCTTGATCAGCTTGCCCATCAGGTATGGCAGGCCGAAGACAGCAAGCATGAACACGATGAAGGGCTTCTTTGATGGCTTTGCTGGTGCCGGTGAGCCGTCGGGCATTCGTCCATTGAAGGCTGCGAAACTCGCTGGTGTCAGGGCTGTTGCATCGGCTGGTAGAGGTCGTCCGGTGAGCTTCGCGATTGCCGTACGTATCCATCGCATTACGGTATAGATGCCCAGGACGGAGCCGAGTGTTTGCCGTAGGTTTCCGAATTGCTCCGCGACGGACACCATGGCTACTGACAGTTAGCATTTAGCCTTGGGTATCATAGCAACCAACGTACCAAAGAATGACGAATGTGTCGCCATGTATGTGCTCTGCAGCATCTGCGCAAAGCCACCGAACGCGCCAACGATGTTCTCGATCAACTGGAATGTCGCCGCGGTACTTTGACTGAAGGATTGCGTGAGGCTGTTGTTGGGATCACCCGGCATGCCGCCCATCCCCCCGTACATGCCGCCCATCCCCATCCCCATACCACCCATGCCACCGTACATGCCTCCCATACCGCCCATACCGCCCATGCCACCGTACATGGACCCGTAGCCACCGCCCATGCTCGAGTAAGGCGAGCTGTAGCTGCTCATACCGCCATAGCCGCTGCTATAGGGGGAGTTGTATCGGTTGTTCATCGTAGAGTAGTTTGTCGCGTTGCGATTCGCGACTGTGCTCAGCGAATCTGGTACTGATGGTAACGGGGGTGCGCCCGCGGATGTGGCAGTGGCAGTAGGCGCTGTACTGCTGTTGGACCCGCTGAGTCCTGCGCGGTTGTTAGTCGTGGTGGTTGCTGATGACCCAAGCGGCTGGCGGAACTGACCGACCGAGGCGCTGGTGGCACCTCCGCTCGTTTCCCATGGCTTTGGCGGCGACGGCGACGACATATTCCCACGTGTGCCTCCTCCGCACACTTGCGCGACCAGTGCCCTAATCCAGAGAGATGTTGGAGGATGTCGTCAAGCGGCGTATCTGCAAACGTAAAGAGGCTGGCAATCGGCCGCCGCGGCGACTAATGAAGCGAGGTCTTGCGGGGAAGCTGGCGGCGAGCCGGGGTTGGAAATATTGAGTAGGCGGATCCGCGCTGGGGGTTACTGCACGGCACGCGCAATATTAGAAACCCTAAGGGCGCAAAAGATAAGTGTGGAGGGTGATGAGAGTAACGCGGGCGATGAACGTGAATGATTGCGCTATGTCGTCGCCGGGATACGGCTACTCTTTCACAGGCCCAGGGCCCTGAATCGCGCGACGGACCTCGGCTTCTTCAACCGCATACAGATGTCACAAGCGGGCGCTGTTTGCCACCCACCCGGGTGCCGGGCTCGTGCATTCACGCAACAGACTACGATTTTGATACCTACACCTGCATGCACCTTTTCTAATATAAGCCCCGAAGCCATCCACCCACCACCTTACTGCACCGTGACACGGCCACTGTGACTGGTTGGAGCACACTGTCGTTATATTTATCTTGCTAACTATAATCTATCTAGCCATGTATTTCAGAGATAGCAAAACGCCTCGGCCCCCGAAACATCCAGCCTTAACTTCCAATAGGGAACAGCGAGTGCACCCAGCTCTCCGGATCGTACGCTACCAACCTCTGTAGCTGAGCTTCAGACAGCGTTTCGGTAAAGTCGAAGTTGTCATCCAGCACCAGCGCAGTGATATGAGGAAAATGCCACACCAGGGCAAACTTCATTGTCTGCCCGATTGGTCTCTTGAAGTAATTTGAATCTCCCCCTTCTAAATTACCCTGTCGATGTATCGTACTTTTCCCGCGCTCTCCGCCAGTGCCGAGGATCTCGAAAGCGTCGAATTCGCCGCAGCCCGACGACCAGCAGGAGCAGGGAATGTTGTTGCGGTCGTTGCCGTATTGGAGAACGAGAGGGATGGCAGCGTTGAGAAACCAGTATGCTGGGGCGTCGGAGATGAGGCCATGGTCATTGTAGCGATTTGGATAGTGGTCCATTTGAAACTCGATGAAGAAGGCTTTTGACGAGCCGGACCAACCGTCTAGACATTGTGAGCTTCGACAATGGTCGAGAGGACGGGCGCTTACAGTGTGAAGTCGCACCCGGCCTCCAGTACGGACAGCCCGCATCACATGGCTGATCAGTGAGGACCGCGATTTCGCTTTCAGAAGTGTAGAGTGTACCGGCAAAAGGTAGGCTCTCGTCCGCTACCATCGTGCCGTTTGGAGTAACGTAACTGAGCGAGTTCCCAAAAGCACTGAATAAGGTTAGTTTGATCGAGAAGAGGAGAGAATGAGTTCGCACTAGTCAAAAGTACCGGACAGATCTGGGTCACCCAAGTTGGCCATGAAGGTGAGGCCAGTGGCCTGGGCTGGCGCAGTTGATGTGTAGTATGCAACCCGACTCCAGTCACCAGCAGCCCTTTTTGGAAGCGGCGATGTAGCTGATGCTTCGGCCGGTGTACCAGTGACGATAGCCTGTCCGTCCGGGCGCTCAACGACTGGCTCAAGGTTCTGGCAAGTGCACTCGGGTAGCGGCGAGGTCTGCACGGAGACTGGTGTAGCAGCAGATGTAGAAGGGGGTGACATTGAGCAACGTCGAGATGTCATGTCCAGTGACGGGTGCGAGACCATGGTAGGTGGGCAATCTGTCGTCACTGTTATGGTCGATGTCATGGTGGTGGGAGCACAGCTCATAGTATTGGCAGCACAAGTAGTCGTAAGGTTGTGCGTGCGTGTGCTGGACAAAGGCATCCACCATGATGTCGTCGACTGCGTCAGTTCAACGGTATTGCTCGTACTGGTTGATGGTTCCTTTTCCTTTGGTGATCGGCGGCGATTGTAAAAAGGCACCGTCCTCCGTTTTCGCATCGTGGAAGCTTCGCTGGGGGGCTGGTAAACGGCAAGTTGGGAGATGTTCATCGGTCCCCGCAGATGCATTGATACCTGAGCATTCCAATCAGTTCGTCAACCACGAAATATTGTTAAGAATCATACCTGTCCAAACAGCGGCGTAAGCGGACCTGTGTCGGGATATTGGACAGGCTCATGGTTACAAAGGCCTGTGCGTGCGTCCATACCAGTCGTGCCGTTGTAGGCGCCAGGCTGGCTAATGTTGCGGTACGTGATTGCCCATACCTCGGAGCAATACTAATTCCCGTCGGCGGCGAGCGTAGCGGTGCCTCGACATAGCTCGCTAGCGGTTCTGCTGTAGGCAAAACGAAGGAGGATTGTGAGAAGTATTGTATGCTTCATGATGGATAGTCAAACAGGTTATTAGGCGATCAATGCGGCGCGGGATAACGTATGCAGCGTGGAAGACGATGTTGATTATAAGACTTTTCGGGTGGATGGAGAAAACGAGGAATGTGGATGAATTCATGTAGGTTTTATATACTGACAGCGCACATGGAGAACCCACGACCTGGAGAGACAGAAAGCGCTTAACTACTACGGGAAAGAGGATCTGGGATGCATCTGTTCATAATCTGGTGCAACTACCTCTAGCCTGCCCTTCCTAAGTAGGTAGGAACCGCTTGGTGAATTACAAGTTACACGTGAAGACTCTCGTCGAATTATTCGAAACTAATTACTACAGCAAATGTGCGCTTAGTTGCAGGTGCGAATTTATCACTAAGTTACAGTGCTAGAGATAACTGTTCTCAGTCAGTCGATGTTCGTTTCAAAATTATGAGCTGAATGAACAAGTCGTAGGAACACATATCAGGAAGTCAGTTGAGTGCACCGACGAACCGTGAGGCTCATCTAAAACAAGAGGTACCAGAAAATAGTAATTGAGTATCATCATTGTGCGATCGTAGACGAAAGAGTAATGGGAACGTACCTTTGAAAGCTGACTTGCTGACCTCGGAGAGCAAGGTGGTAAGTAGCATGCAGACAACTTGTAGACTGGCCGTCTATCAAAAAGCTAGAAAGCAGTGCAAAGTCTCTCGCGGCATAATGAGGGCTGATTGTCGTTATGAGGTGCGAGAAGGAGGTTGTTCCGTCGCAGACTTTTTGTCCAGTTGGAGCTTGGACACTAACGGGGCACGGACCACCACACTCTTAGCCGAGCACGCGGAAATTCGACTTGGATCGCGAACTTCTCACACGACTACAAGCCCTACCTCTACTAACCGACCAGCTCGCCGTCCGGTACAATCATCCAACATGGGTCGTCTTCACAGCAACGGAAAGGGCATATCAGCCTCGGCCATCCCCTACTCCCGCACCCCGCCTGCGTGGTTGAAGACCACCCCGGAGCAGGTCGTCGAGCAGATCTGCAAGCTCGCGAAGAAGGGCGCCACCCCGTCCCAGTAAGGACAATGGTGAAGGGAAAGAGCGAAGAAGGCATGCTGACAGAAGTGCAGGATCGGCGAGATTCTTCGTGATAGCCATGGCATATCGCAAGTCAAGGTCGTCACGGGAAACAAGGTCCTCCGCATCCTCAAGTCGAACGGTACGAATGCCTCCTACACCTGAAAGCGCACGTCGACACAGCTCTGCTCCCTTGTGGACATCTGCGCGCTATATAAATCTGCATCTTGTTGGTCTTCTAGGCTAACATTTTGCGCAAAGGCCTGAGCCCCGATATCCCAGAGGATCTCTACATGCTCATCAAGAAGGCCGTCGCTGTCCGCAAGCACCTTCAAACCAACCGCAAGGACAGGGACGGCAAGTTCCGCCTCATTCTCATCGAGTCCCGTATCCACCGCGTAAGTTTTGTCGACGAGCTTTTGCATGGCGAGCGCTAATCCGGTCAGCTTTCCCGCTACTACAAGACCGTCGGTGCCCTCCCCCCTACCTGGAGGTACGAGAGCGCCACTGCCTCTACTCTCGTCGCATAAGCGGATGTTGGATTGGCATGGGTGGAAGCCGTGGCAGTTATGGTGATAGACATTCAAGTGGAGTTTCACGGGCATGGATGGTTTACGGACACCTAGCAGGATCACGATATGGAATGAATCAAAAGCATCCCCGAATTCAATATACCCCATTGCAATGAACGTGTCCATGTTCCCACTCTTGCCCCATCTCTATACTGCATGAACTGGGTATCTTCCCTCACTAGACGCCTGCTTTTTGTGCCATATTGCTTTTGAACGCCGGCCTATGCGCCTCGCACTTGATGACTCTGCGACTCTCACACTCGCTCCACACTACTAACCCCCCCAACCGGCCACCCCACCCACGCCCTCAAGGCCCCTCAATCTCCCTACTCTTGGCCGCCAAAAACTCGCTCAACCACTTGAGCGGCTTATCCGGCTCCGTCGTCGCCAGATGCTTCATCGCCTCGAGCAAATGCGGCGTCACATGCTGATTCAGATAGACGCGCGTCGGGCTCCCATGCGGTATCGGCTGTGTGGGTGCTTGCGCGGTCGGGTGCGGCGAGTTCCGTGACGATGCTGGGGCGGTGGTGAGCGGCGGGGCTGGCGCAGCAGCGGTGGGTGCTGTGGGTGGTGCGGGTGTTGGGTCGGCGGTGGCGGTTGGGGTGGCAAAATGGGGTACTTGGGGTACGGTTGTGTCTGTCATTTCTATGTCTGTGGATTGGGGGGGTTGTTGGTCGGGTTGCTGTTGTTGTTGCTGTTGGGCGAGGCCGTTTGTGAGCGCTGGGTCGATGGCTGCGGGTTGGAGTGCTGGGTCGATGGATGGGTCTGCCATTGTTGGAGTGGTTTGGTTTGACGCTTGATTGTTTGGTCTCGGGGTCGTGCAAGGCGCGTTTTGTGGGTTGGGTTGTGGGTTGTAGGTTTCCTTCGAGACTATGAACTTTGAGCTTGATGTTCGGGGATTGCGGGCTAGCCTCGGACTTTGCGCACAGCAGGCTTTCTTCGCTTTGCCTTTTCGTCACCCTCACCGTTGGGGAGTAAACATGGGCATGAAAGGAATGAATACGTTATTGCCGTATGGCAGTCTATCTATTGTACAAAGTTTGCTGACCCACAATAAGAAACAGAATGTTCCAAACACCTAAACGCCCTGCTTCTGTAAATGCGTCGTCCCATCACCTCGTCATGTACCGTATCCTCGCTCATCCTCTCGTACCGGTATGCTTCGTTGATGGAAAAACACCCAGCAATGCTTCATACGCAATCATCCCGCCGCCAAAGTGCACATGAACCAAAAAACCCGCAACGACTGCTCATAACGATTCGTAAGAAAAAAAAAGAAAAGCCAAAGCGCACTCGCTCTCTCGTAGAAACTTGGAGGCAACGATTCGTGCACACAAAGCTCCACTTAGCGAGACAAGCGCTCAGCTGCGTACGTGACATTCGTCGACACACTCGTCTTCATATCTTCATTCGTAACAAGACTACTCGTGTCCCAGGTCCCGTTATCAGGAATACTCTTCCTCCTCCTTAAACTTCTGGGCCGCTCAACGGGGTAGGGTATGTTGGTCGACACAGTCGTCGCAGGACCATCGTTGGCGTGTGTGAATTCGCTACTCGTGTCCCACGTCCCATCATCAGAGATACTATCTCTCCTCAGCTGTCTCGGCAGCTCGGTCATGTAGGGCACGTTTGTCGACACGGTTGTGGGGGGACCGCGGTGCGTGATGTCGCTACTGGTATCCCACGTCCCGGCGTCGGAGACGCTGTTTCTTCGCAGCTGGCGGGGTAGCGCAGTCATGTACGGAACATTGGTTGATACCGTTGTGGGCGCAACGTAGTGGCTGAACTCGCTGCTGGTATCCCATGTGCCGTTGTCCGGGATGCTCCTCTCTCGTCTCAACTCCCGAGGTAGCCCAGTCATGTAGGGTACGTTGGTGGATACGGTCGTGGGAGGTGCATGGTGAGTGATCTCGCTGTCGGTATCCCAGGTCCCAGCCACAGAAACACTCTGTTTCCTGCTGAGTTCGCGCGACCATCTCTTCAAATCTTTCGAGTCCCTCCTTGGATCCTGGGTGGCCGGATAGGGTACGTTCGTTGATACGGTCGTAGCCGGACCGTGAACCGTAATCTCACTGTTGGTATCCCAGGTGCCGTTATCGGGAATGCTCCGCTCTCTCCTGAGTTCCTTTGGTTTTCTCTTCACCTCCGGTGGTTCCCTAGCTGAACTCTTGACAGCCGGATAGGGCATGTTCGTCGAGATGTGTGTGGATGCGAGATCGTCATTCGTGATTTCGCTATTCGTATCCCAGGTACCGTTATCGGGAATACTACGCTCCTTCTTGAGCTCCCGTGATTCCCGATTTGACTCTCGCGAGTCTCTCGACGAGGCATTGGACGAGTCCTTCGCCGAGTCCTTACTACTCTTCTCTTTCTTCTTCTCCGTCTTTTCACTCTTGATCGAGCTCTTGGAGTTGCCGTTCGTGTTTTGCCCGCTCAAGGGAGTGTTGGGGTATAAGGCCTTGATCGCCGCGCTGCGGCTCTCGTACACGTAGCGGCTCTTGTCGCGTTCGGTTTTATCCGAGCGATCACTCTTCTCTGTGCGGGCTGACTTGTCCGTTCGCTCGCTATCGATGGTTTTCGTGGGGCGGATGCTGGATGCGTAGCCGCTGGTTCGACGAACGGTTTCCGTCCGCGGGTTCACCTCGGGAAGTTCGTCTTCGACGGTGTGTTCGGCAGACCGGCGAGTATGCGTAGAGCGCCGACGTTTGTGCGACGTTGAGGAAGTGCGGGTACGATGAGGCTGTAGACTTTCAATCTCGTCTATAGCCTCGAAGAGCGGAGACACTGCACGGGAATCAGGAGGCGTATTGGGCTCTTGAACAGTCTCTTGGGTCGTGGTTCGCGAGAAGGTCGGCGGCAAGATGGCGCTTTCCTTAGACGTTTGGTGGCGTATGGCTTCTATGGCTTCAGCCACTGCTGCTCGCGACTTCGGTACTAGAGGAGTTTGTTCTTCGGGCTCCGTTATAGGATCAACTCTCGGCGCCTTCTTCTTGGAGCTTGGGGGTTGCGAAGCAGCCAGGCTTTCGACTGGCATCCCAATGAAGTTTCTAGGAGATGTAAAGGCCATCGACCCTGTAGCCGGGCGCGGATAGCTGGTGGTTGGCTTCAACGGTGTCGGCTCATTCAGTGACGATACAAGTGATGCTCGCTTGCTGCTTGTAGTCTTGTCGGACCCCTCAGTTGGAGAAATTGGGCGTGATATCGATCGTACGGAGGCCTTGTCAGCCGTATTCGTCTCGGTCTTGGTTGGGGATCGAGGAGCGGGAGGAGTTGGTAGAGGGTCTCGAGGAGGTGGGCATGCCTGAATAACGATACGTTAGTCAAATGTCATAATTCTCGTCTTGGGCAATTTGGAGTACTTTGCGAGCGATTTAGAAGCTGGCTGGGCCTAAAAATGCCACAAAGTACTGCCGCGTAGGTGTCATGTAAGTCTGGAACAGAGCTCGGAAGTGTCATGAAGTACTTTCGGGTCTGTGATGGGTGTCGGATAGTTACGTACCGGCGGCGGAAACTTGCCCTCGTCAGCCGGACTCAACGAAGCAGTAGTGGTATGGGAAGGCAAACCAGCAGACTTGAGCTCCTCCATTCTCGCCACTACTGGCTCCGCATCATCGTATAGAGCTAAGCCGTGGTGGAAGACACATCCACTGTCGCGCGTTTCGCCATTGTCGTGGAAGTTTTCGTGCTTCGATTCGCGGTAGATGACCGGGAAGATCCTCAATAGGAGTTTTGGCTGTTCATCCGCTGGATGTGAGGTGCCGTTCAAGGATCCGATGGTCGTCGCTTCCGGCTTGTAAGCTGGCCAGTACTCGGGACCAGTGAATCGATGTTCCTCATCCTGCAGTGCGGGCATGATTGCTGTGATCATCTCACGCTCGAGACGGGCAAACCGCCATGTCTCTGCCGCGAGCTTCACGATGCGCTTCACGGCAATCTTGATCGCCTCCTCTTCCCTCGGGTCGGCGAAATGTTTGATTGCGTTGACGATCTCCTCGACTACGGTTCCAGCAGCAGTATTGATACGCTGCTTAGCACCGCTGCTTGTGAAGGCGGCGAGAAGTGTCTGCTGACGCCAGATCGCTTCTTTGCGCGTGCTCTTGTCGCGGATGTGGTGGCTCATCGAAGAGAACAAGGAGTCAGCCTTGTCGTACCGGCGACCAAGACTGAACAGAAACGGGCCGAAAACGCGATATGTAATCAGCTTCGATACTGTGTGAGCTACGTAGGCAGCTCGAACTTGTCTGTGCATGAATCTGATCAGCGGCTGATGTCCATTTGCGTTGACCGACATACCTGGAAGCCATTGTATCACCAAGGAACGACGGCAGATTGGTCGGGACCTGCGCTAGGTCTTCCAATGGCGGACGTACGGGAAGGTGGACGAAGTGGGTTGAGGCGAGATCGATGATCTGCTTCTGGAGCTGGGAGAATGATACCAAGCTAGAGGACTGTCAGTACGCAGCGAAAGCAGAAACGAAGCAATGAAGAACATGAGGGCGAAACAAAAGATTGTATTACGGGACTGGTGGACGCTAAAGACAGTGTATGGCGACAAAATAGACAACCGGCCAACCCATAGTCGCCAACCCCAAAGGGTAGGCTAGATGGTCTCGGTACGCTTTGCAAACAAGCTGCAAAGTGGCCCGAGGCCATCCGACCTCTACCAACACTGGAAGAAGCGGCGCCCTCTGCCACCGCCAAAAGATATCATGGACGAATGCGAACAAGTCAGAATCACTTACTAGTAGGTGTCACCCTTGCTTTTGATTTCCGCAATGTCGCCATAGCACTCCATCATTTTCTCCAGTCTCGACTTCTCAGACTCCAAGTTGCTAGCGACGCTCTTGATGATCTCTTTCTCTTTCTGATTCTCAGCCTTGAGCTGGTTGTGCTGTTTCAACAGCTCGTCCTTCTCTTTCAGTAGCTGATCCGCCCTCGCTCTCTCCTCGTCAGCCTTCTTAGACGCATCAGCATGGAGCTCGATCCAAGCTTTGTCTGATTCGTCCTGGGTCCTCTTATGCTGAGCCTCCCAGAGATCACGTTGCTCGGCCAGCCAGACTTCTCGACCCTCTTGCTCGCGCTTGAGGGCTTCTTCGAGCTGCTTCTGAGTGGCACCAAGCTTGGTTTCCAGCTCAGTTTTCAGCTCGGACGCAGCAGCAACCTCGTGTCGCAACTCCTCGACGGTGAGGTCAGCTTTCTTCAGCTTCTTGTCGAATTGGATGGCAAGCGCAATCTTTTCGGCGTCGTGCCTGGTGTTGGTGGTCGATTTCCACTCGTCAAAGTCTCTCCAGGCTCTCGCCTTCTCCTCAGCTGAGGTCCTTTCCAGACTGCGATGCACATCTTCCAGCTCTCTGTACCTGGTTTCCCAGGATTTCATCGCCGCGTCCAGTACCAATCTGGTCTCTTCGGCCTCCTTCTTGGACTTTTTCGTTTCAGCGATCTGCTCTCGAAGTTCTTTGACCTGCTCTTCCAGGTTACCAATCTGAAAGTGCAGCCGGCTTGCCTCAGCCAGGTGTTTGTTCTCCAAATTGCGAACCTTCTCCTTCAGATCACCAATTTCATGGTCCTTTTCTCTCAACTTCTCCTGCTGTTCAGCACTAGTCCGACGGAGCAAGTCTTCCCTTATACTCAGCTGGCTGTGCGTCTCTTTGTAACGTGCAAGCAAAACGTGCAAGTCAGGAATAGTCTGTGCGATGCGTGAAAAAACGTCACCAGACCCGTTTTCGATTGCAGGTCTGCCCTCTATAGTGTGTGGAGGATAGTCCCTAGAGCCCGAAGAATCCTGTCGTTGGGGTGGGCTGCCATAAGGAGGATACCCCGGTGGGTATTGGCTCCATGATTCTTGGTAGGGGGAGGAAGAAGAATGCGAGGAAGGGCCATAGGGATTAGCGGTGGAGTTGGCATAGCCCTGCTGACTCATACCGTAACCATGATTTTGGTAGTGAGGCGGCTGGCCCGGCGGAGCATAGTAGCTAGGATGGTAATTTGGAGGATTCGGATAATTCGCTTCCACAGGTACGCGCGACGCAAAATGTGGGCCTACACCACGTCGTGCTTGATGTGGGCCTTCTTCACCGCCAAATGCGCGCCGAGACGCTATCCTAGTTTGTACTAGAGCAGAGTCTGAATCATCATCGCTGTCGAAGGTAGGGACGTGTCTGCAAGAGAATCATGCAGTTAGCATCTAGACAAAAGCTGGTAATAAGTCGCAAGCAGGATAACTCGGAGGAGTACAGTTGCGCGGTTAAAACAGCTTCTGAAAATAGAATGATCGCAGCAACTTGCTCGGTGTCACGGGTGAAAGTGTTTTACATACCTTGGGCGTGCCTTGCCTATCGGTGGGCTTGGTGCGGGTGGTCTATCATCTTCAATGAGCTGTCGAACAGCTTGAGGCTTCGGCGCGTAGTTGCGATCTGCTTGTTGGGTCCGCAGCTTCGGTACCTCTGGTGCAGGAGATCGATGCGACCGGGGTGAATGATCTGACATGGCCGAAGCTGGAACGTGGTCGGGTGAAGTTGTCAATGAACGAGGTGTCGAAACACGTGCTGATTCAAACACTGATTCATGCTCGTGAACTGGTGTTGGTGATGCCTGAAGTTGTTCGCGTTGGCTCAGTATCGGTTCGTGCAGCGCCTCCTCTGCGGCAATCCGAGCAGCCTCAGCTTCTTCGGCCTCTCGTTGCGTCCTTTCAGCAAACTCCGCAGCCTCACGAGCCTCTCTTTCAAGCTTCTCCTGATTGAGACGCTCGAGGTCTATCCGCTCCTGTTCGATCCTACTCTGCTCGACTCTTTCAAGCTCCTCTCGTTGCTCTTTTGCCTTGGCTTCAGCCTCTTTTTGAGCTAATTCGGCGGCCGCGGCAGCTTCTTCAGCCTCTACCGCTCGTCTCTCCAGCTCCATCTGTTCCAAAATCTTCCTGGCTGTAGCTTCTAGTTCTATTCTGTCACGTTCGAGCTGCTCTTGCTCGAGTTTCTCCTTCTCTTTGACCGCCGCCTCTTTCAGAGCCCTCTCGGCGGCTTCAGCGGCTTCTATCTCTTCCTGGGCTTCTCTTGCAAGTCTCTCTTGCTCCATGCTTTCCAGTAGCTTCTTGGCCTCGGCCTCTTGCTCTAATCGCTGCTGCTCTAGTTCTGCTTTCTCTAGCCGATCTCGCTCAGCCTTCGCTTTCTCCAGTCTCTCTTGCTCCTCGGATTCGGCCGCCTGGGCCAATTCAGCAGCTTCCTTAGCCTCCTTAGCCAGTCTCTGTTGTTCGAGTTCTTCCTCATCAAGTCTGTCTTGTTCCAGCCGGTAACGCTCTAACCTCTCTGCCTTCCTACGACGTTGCTCTTCTTTCACATCGACGGCTCTTTGAGCATCTGCAGCAGCCGATGTAGTTAAACTCTCAGCAAGGGGTTCGGGCGTCGCAGGAGGTGCCTCGGCCACCGATAGTCGTAAGCCATTTTTGACCGTAGTCGGTGATTCAATGGCTGACGATTGTTTAACCTGAAATCTCTCGGGGTCTTGAAGGGGTGGAGAAGGGGCTTCGGGGTCAACGGGAATCTCGACTGCTTCGTCTTTTTGCGTATCCAGAGGGGCTTCACTGGCTGCGACTTCCATTGGCAGTTCTGATACGGGAAGTCCTGCGCGGGAAGGGGCGGGCTGTGCTGAATATCCTGAATCGGCTTCAAGCTCTCTAGTGTCACTTTGTGCTGACTGAGGTACTGTGTCTTCGATCGATGCTGCTGTGGATGCTGAGGCTCCAGAGGCGGTGGCTGTGATCTCTGGCTTTGCATCAAGTGTTTCTGTAGATGCTCCCTCCTCAGCAGGCCTCGTGCTCCCGTGCTCTTTCTTTGTAGATTTCTCCTGTAGCAGAGCTGGCTGGACCTCAACTGTGTTATCGGAGCTAGCGTCCGGAGACTGTTCGACCCTGTTGGAGATGGCCTGGAGATCCTCGGGAATCAGTTCGGTCGCTTGAGATGTCGAAATCTCAGCCGGTAGTGTTTGAGGTTCGACTTGGTCGTCTTTTCTTACAGTCTGATCTTGCTCCTGATCTTGCTCTAAGACCGGTGCAAGCTCAATGGCTGGTAGTTCTGTGACTTCTTCAGGAATAGCCAGTGAGCTTTCGAGGTTGTGTGAGGGTGCAGATGTGGACAGTTCCGCTGGCGCGGCGGCCAGTCCCTCAATCGTCTCCACCTTGGGAAGGGATGGCACTGACTGTTCTCCAGAAACTATTTCCGTGGCTGGTGTCTCTGCTGGTGGCTGGCCTTCTGGCCCATGCTCTGTGGTTGGCACCTCTTCAGTCAATAGAACTGCAGGCGTCTCCGGGATTGGCTCTTCGGTTGGCGGTGCTGGTGCGCTGTCAGGTGGAGAAGCGGTCTCCACCTGTTTCGGGTTCTTCTTGGTCTTCTTCTTCGCCATTCTGACCGACTCCGATGGTCCTTGTTATACGCAGAAGACGTAGAACAAGTACTGTTTGTACTGTTTATTGTGCCTATGAGCCTTTCACGATAGACCAGGTGATCACGGAGGTGACGCTGAACGCCTGCTAACGTGGCACAACGACAAGAAACCATGTCAAAAAGCGAAGAACACGCGCATAATCAGTATATAAGGCTGCTGCAATGCAAAGATGCGAAGGGCATAGTACGAGTTGCAAGCGCCCAATGTCCAATGGAAATTGGCAGGGAGGTGCCAGCTCAGCGTAAAACTGAGCGGCCTAATCTACGTGCCCCAGTCGTTACGCCTTCAGCCTTCATATGCAGCCTTGCGTATACTTGGACTGAACGGGCTGCCATGCTTGATAGTACCCTTCTTTTCTATACGACCACGACGACGTCCGGCCATGGAAACTGGAGGGGATAAGGAGATGCTGGAACGATAGCAGCGCGAGTCTTGACTGAAGGAAAGCCATGCAACAAACCAATATGCAGGCGGTGACAGCGCTGGAGGTGGAAAATTTAGACTCGGTGCATGAATGACAGGGAGGGCATGTGTGGCATGCTGCGGTTGGTGTACGCTGCATGTGCGGCTCGTGCTACGGTGGGGACCAGCGGGGAGGGCCAGCGGGAAGGACGCAGCGGTGTGTCTGGTGAAAGAAGATGTGCATGGATCGCTGCAGGTGCGTTGTACAGCCCTAGTCCATATGCAGTTAGCGCGCTATGATTTTGTCCCAACGCCGACGACGCCGACGACGCGACCGTGACGGCGAGCTGCTGTCTGTCACCGCGCTCTGCACCACGACTGGCCTAGCTAGTCCAAGAATGGTAGTCTGTCGTAGAGTAGCCTTCAGATGCATCAACATCAACCCCCGGGATGGCTAAGCTGCGAGCCGCACGGAAGAAGCCGGTCGTGCTCTCGTCCGACTCTGAGCAAAATGATTCACACTCACCGCCTGCCGAGCGTCCCAAGCGGGACACACTAACAAGCATATCGAACCGGACGCGTGGAGAAAAGAAGGCTACCCGTTCGCAGACGCGTGCAGCATCACCAACGCCGTCCAGAGCAGCTCCCGCTAAGAAGGCTGCAGCAGTCAAGTCGCCGGCGAAGCCCAGGCCGATATACAAGCCCATTACCTCCTTCTTTAGTAATGTGCCCAGGTCACAGTCCGGACAGCCTACACCAAGCCCCGAGAAGGCTGCCATATCCATCGAAGACGTGGACGACATTCTGGACTCTTCCGACGATGCGCGCTCAGCCAAACCCTCCCACTCCCTCCCCGTCCGCAAACGACCGATTGCTGCTACGGCGTTGACGGACCACCCCAATGCCTTGAGTAGCAGGCAGAAGTTCTTACGGACGGCGAGCGGGGCCCGCAGTACCACTCCGTCATCGTCCGAACCCTCGCGGCAAGATACCGAAGACAGGCGGCCATGGACTGACAAGTACGGCCCTGTCTCCATCGAAGAGCTCGCAGTACACAAGAGGAAGGTGGCGGACGTGCGGACATGGCTCACAGACGTCTTCAGTGGCAGGTCGCGCAAGAGGCTGCTACTCCTCAAAGGCCCTGCTGGTAGTGGAAAGACTACCACCATGTCTCTGCTCTCCAAGGAATTAGAAATACACATGCATGAGTGGAAAAATCCCACTGGTTCAATGTCAACACCAGAGAACTTCGCATCTGCCACTGCACAGTTTGAAGATTTTGTCCGAAGGACTGGCACTTTTGGTAGTCTGGTATTTGATGGACCAGCACCAGTCGCCCAGACAGCTTCGCCCAGCAGTCAGAATGGTGCGCAAAAGCAATTGGTCCTTGTAGAGGAATTCCCGAATACATTCACACGTACTTCATCGGCCGTTCAGTCCTTTCGCTCTTCCGTCCTCAACTATCTTGCTGCGAACACGCAATCAGCTACTGCATTCTTTTCAAGTCGAGGGGATCCCCAACAGTCAGTGACGCCAATGGTAATGATCATCTCCGAAACGCTGCTGTCTACCAACACAGCGGCAGCTGATAGCTTCACGGCGCATCGACTGCTGGGACCCGAGATCTTGACACATCCAGGAGTCTCCGTTCTCGAGTTCAATCCGATCGCATCGACTTTCATGACCAAGGCGATAGATACAATAATCATCAAGGAAGCACGGAAGTCGGGACGTAAGAAGACGCTGGGTTCGCAAGCCATTCAGCACCTTGCAGAGCTAGGAGATATTCGGAGCGCAATATCCTCACTGGAGTTCTTGTGCCTGCGTGGCGACGATGTCGAAGGTTGGGGTGCGAATGTTGATTTCGCGAAAAAGAAGAAGAAGGGACCAAAAGAAATTCCAATGACGAAAGTTGAACAGGAGTCGCTCGAGATGGTCACACAGCGAGAGAGCACTTTAGGTATTTTTCACGCAGTCGGGAGGGTGGTGTACAACAAGCGTCTGGCCGAAACGCCTGAGGCGCGCGTTCCACAACCACCAAACTGGTTGCCCGAAAAGCGAAGACCGAAAGCATCCGAGGTCGACGTCGATACGCTTATCGCTGAGCTGGGGACTGATACGCAAACCTTTGTCGCTGCTCTGCACGAGAACTATGTCCTTTCATGCGGAGGTGCGGATAGCGAAGAAACCATAGACTCGATCGAAGGATGTATAGACGCTCTATCCGACGCGGATCTTCTTTCCCCAGATCGGTTTGGCTCTGGCGCTGGCCGACGCAACTTCCAAGGTACTAGTGCGGATAGCCTACGACAGGACGAAATGTGCTTCCAAACCAGCGTGCGCGGACTCCTCTACAATTTGCCACATCCCGTCAAGCGATTAGCACCACCTCCTGGCGTCATGGGCATCAAAGCCAAGGGCCAAGCAGCGGGTGCTGTCAAAGGAAACGCGTACGCTATGTATTACCCGGCATCCCTGCGAATATGGAAGCAGCAAGAAGAGGTCAACGGCTTATTGGAAATGTGGGTGTCGCGTGCACAGCGTGGTGAACTATTTTCGGCTACCATGGGCGCAAAGAAAGTCACGCCCTCGACGAGAGGTGTAGACACATGGAGGAAAAATGCCTCATCTCTCAAACCATCAACAACACAACATACAAAGCCAGTGGAGGATGACGGGTCACATCCTATTCTACTGGGTAGTGGCGGTTCAGCTCGTTATGAAATGCTCCTCGAGCGCCTCCCCTACCTAACTACTATCCTGCGGAAGTCGCACATGCCCTCTCCAACCACCGTAAATACGATCCGCGACATACAGAAGATCACGTCTTTCACCCGGAACGGACTGTTGGGCGCGGACGAGGAGGATGAGCAGGAAGATGAAGAAGGAACCGGGGAACAAGAGCAATGGGCTACTGACAAACCTGCTGTCGAGACACCAAAGAAAAAGAGAAGAGTAAGATTTGAGAGCAAGGAACAGGAACCAGAGTCTGCTATACCTGGACTCGTAGAAAAGGGCGCTAGTCTCATGCTGAGCGATGATGATATTGAGGACTGAATGGTTGGGAGAGGCGTGTGTTATATGTACTGTATCCTCGGCGAAAGGCATTGGCTTCTTGATGCGACGGGGAGTCGAGCACTGGCGTAATGGCAGATTGGTTAGGTAGGGTGCTCATGGCAAGATGGTACTGTTAGCGGAGTAGAGCGCAGTAGTCTTGGTTGGCACCCTGACTAGCTTCGTGTGCGCAAGGAATATAATTCGTCTACACCACCCATTGTCGAGCAAGATGATTCTGTAACTCGTTCCGATGTGCGAAGCAAGGGGCTCAAAAACGCATGTTGCTTCTTATGTTAATGTAACCAGCTATCAGCATTGCTGTCGTAAAAAGCGGATGTTGTTCAACTGCCCCAAAATTATGGCAGTGATGGGAGAAATCACTCCATGGATTATCAGTGAGTAATTACTCAAACCCCCACCCCCATCGCTACATCACATCGATGCATATATTGGAAAGAATGATACCATAATGAGCGACAGTTTCCATTGATGATGCAGCTCTCTGGAGCGCAATCATACTGTAGTCCATAGACAAGACAGTAAAGTGGTATCGAGAAGAAGAAGAAAAGGGGTCATAAAATCATGAAGTGTCTTCCAAGACAACCAAAAAACCAACGACGCTTACACAGAAGCATAAATCTGGCCCGTGCTAGACAGACCACGTCCATCAGGGGTAATCAAGTACTTGACATCAGTAGTAGGCGCCGCCATATGATACGCGTATCGCTCGATCCAGCCCTGGGCGTCCATCCAAGGCAGCACCTGCTTCAAGAAGGTGTCGGCGTTGCCTTCGGTGACGCCAAACTCGGTGACCCAGACGGGCTTGTTGAAGGTGGCGTGGAACTTGCGGAGGTAGGCTTTGAAATCCTCGGCGCGGTCCCAGGCGTAGTAGTGCGCGACGACAAAGTCAATCTGGCAGTCGCTGCAGGCGTTCATGAATTGCTGGAGGTAGTCGATCCCCTTGCCGGCCGTGTCGGCGTTGGTGACCGAGGGTGATCCGATCCGCAGGCCTTGTGCGGCGAGGGGTTGGATGTACTGACGGTGGGCTGCGACAGCGTCCGCCACGGGCATATTGGAACCTCCACCCCTGTGTGCGTCGTCAGAAACGTGTGTCCTAGGAGGTGATGGGGAATGGGGGTTGGACGAGACTTACCCGACCTGGTCTGGCTCGTTGAAGCTGAGTACATGGGAGACCTTGTACTGCTTCTGTGCATTGGCAACATTGTTGAACCAGCCTTCGGTGCACCACTGCTGGTTGGAGTGGAGCAAAGGGACATATTCGAGATTGATGGGCGAGCCATCGATGACCGCCTCCCAGTCGTACATCCACGTGATCTTGGAAGAGCCAGAGAAATGATGGGTGTACTGCGAACCAGCAACACCGTGGTTCTGCTTGGGGAAGGCAAGGCCGCGCTTGCCTCCGCCGCGTGCTTGGAGAGGAGACGCCTCGGTCAGGGCGGAGAGACCAGCGAGGGTCAAAAGGAAGGTAGAGGTGAACATGATGAATGAATGAATGGTTGGTTGAATGAACGATTGGTGGAAAGAGTGGTTGGTTGGATGGATGGATGAGGGAATGAATGTGGTGTGCTAAAGAGCGTGGTATGACAGGATAGTCAAAGAGAGTGAGAAAGACCTGATATCAAAACATTCATTCACTGTCCCCAGTCCCCAATACTTATAATGGGGGAAATTAAAACCCGCGTTGCTGAGGAAAACTAACGCCCGGAGGCCCCCCAACATGTGAGACAGTGCATGGCGTTGTCCTCTTGGGCTTCTGCAGCGTTTCAAGCCAAGACTGCGTGCCAACTTCAAAAAACCCACGTGTGATAAGATTACCGTACGCATAAGCTCCGAAACAAAAAGTACAAGCCACTTAGAGTACAGTTGTCCTGCCTGGTGGGGACTATAAGCGGGCACATTCCTACTTCCTTCCCGCCAGCCCGGTTTGACGGCGCCGACTGTAGGGCTTGCCGATTCGTCACTATCGATAGGGCTACGCAGCCAAGTTTTGTGGTGGAAATTAACATTGGGGCGGTTGTCGAATCACGATGCTGACGGTGCATCTTTCGGTCGGCGAGGCGCTGGAGTAGGGCAACATGTCATCATGCCACGTTGAGTTCGGAAGCGTATATGCACGAGAGGGAAGAATCTGTACGATAGTGCGCTGGCGAGAAAGGATGTTGGGGGTCACTAACGCAATATCCATGGTTAGTCCACCGTACCTGATTCAACGCAGGAACAGCGCAGGAACAGGACGGGAACAAGACTCGATATGGAGGTGAGAGAAATGTTCTGGACCTGCAGATTGTCTTCCTAGCGGGAGCACTAGGGAGATTGTAGGAAGGCGCCGAGTGCAAAATCAACGTCCCGCGCCGATCATTTACCGTTTCAAGTTGCGCTTCTTGCATCCAACCAACGACAACTCGATGTCGTGCTGTCAAGAAGACGCGACGTCATGCTACGCCTTGGAATTTTTTTCGTCCCTGGTCCCGGATCCCCTCAGCGGACATGTTGGCGTTGGACGTCGCTGCTTTCAGCTGCGCCCGCTCTCGTTATGAAACTTGTTGTTTGCGGATCATTTCGATGCGACTACCCAATCAGCATCCACACAATATCCCTCGAGGTTACCATGTGGTCCGTACCGAGCCGTAATCTTCGACTAGCCATTGGGAACACAAACCGGGATGTCATCGCGGCTGTCTGACACATGCCGCAAGCGACGTGGGACGGCCTGGATCTTCCAAGCTAGCTCGGTCGGTGAGGTGACAGCCTTCATATGACGCTTCTCAACAACGGCAGATGCTGTCCTTGCTTGCACCTCCGCATGCCGAGGTCGATGCCGCTGGACGACTTGGGAGGGAGCGAAATACCCATTTAGGACATCCTCTTAATGACATTCTTCGGTGAAACCCGAGCAATCCCTTCGTTACGAGGGTTACCTACTACTATCCGTGCGAATCACAACGAATGCAGTTGTGGAGCGTTGGCGGGACCTCAACGAGTCTCAGAACATGCTCACATGAACATTGGAATTGGTGACTAGACTTGCTGTTCCACTTTGAACGGAATTCGCTGGAGACTTCTGCTAGGTGCTCATGATCACAAGAGGATCTTGTTCGACCAAGCTTTATATGCCACCGCTTGCGATGGTTGCACAGGTGATATCTGGGACCGAGGACTGTCGTAGACAGACACTTGGGTCCTCGGTCCACTTTCCATTGCAATTGTGGTTGTGGGGTACATTCGTAGCTAGAAAGGCTAACCCCTCCGTCCACGGAAGTCACCTTCCTGGTAAAGTGACTACGCTGCGCTAATGCATGCCTGGTCTCTTACTACTCGGAGCATAGGAAGGAGGACTTACGTACGTTTGTATATAGTGCAGAGGTGGATCTATACCTACAATACGACATCCACCGGCAAATTAGATATCACGGATTTGTTAACAGATTGCAGAACACCTAATATTTTTGGGGAAGAAACTAGGTAAGCCGAATGCTCCAAGACCTCGTCCAAAAAAAACATAGCCCGCAAAATCAACCTTTTGGTGGCCCATGCATGCAGAAGAAACCACGTCTCCTGATAATAAAACTTTCCTACACGAAGTGCTAGCAGCCCTTATCCTTGAATCAATTCCCTATCGAAGCGATGAATACAACAACACTAGTACATAAACCCCCACACGCAAACGAAAGCTTATCGCACGGGGTGGTAGGTATGTTAAATAATTTCATAGTCCGCCAAACGCGACCCAACACATAAATTCGCGGTAACGTCGATTTCGCAAAAAAGGGAAGAAGAACAAGACAGAGGCGAAAGTAGCTTTATTACGCAAGTTACCAATAACTGCCAACCTCCACATCATCTATGCACATCCCTCGTCAACTACGAAAACTATAGCCACTCCAACCCTTCGCATCTCTAGGTAATTAGTGCGGCATACATAGAAAGCTACTTAGCCATCATAACCTCTAGCCGTCTTGCCAACATTTCTATTCCCAATTCAACCAATTCATGTGCGCTATCGAACATTAGCACCGTCTTCTCAAGGTCCAAAATCCTCGTAGTACAATTGTAAAACCGTTAAAAGTCCTAATTTTTTGCACAAAGAATCGATATTTAGAGTTTACTATCTAGAATCTTTGGAGGCCATGCGTTAAAACGTCCTTGCACAGTAATGTAGACCTATCTAAACATACACACAGACCCAATCTTAGCTATAATAAATCCTAGCTCACGCTGCACGCACTAGCTAGACAGCTTAACACCCCCCTCGAAATCTACAGCAGTATAACATCTTCGTTCCTTTACACCAGAAAAGGATACATACAGTAGTACTCAAGTATTTACTAGCCAGAGTGCGCATCTTACATCCATATAATAGCAGTACTAGAGTGAGTAGACAAGGAAAAAGTACAACTCCGCACATAGTATGTAGCAAAGGAGAGAATATTCCAAAAACCATCGAGTTATAAAACTTCATGTGATCAATCACTCCCCCTATGTTTTTCTTTTTTTTTTGTTCTTCGTGTAGCACGACTAACCACGTGAAAAAAAGAGCCCCTTTGAACAACGCGTTGTGTTCGTTTTAGCTTTAGCCTTTTGATGGCGGAACAGGAGAGACTAGATACAGCACACAGATATCGCATCCAATCTGCTTTTAACAGAGCGATCCACTCTCCACAATCCATCAAAAAAAAAACCTCGGGAAAAGAAAAAAGAAGGGAGTCTCCGCTCATGATACGCTGTTCCATCCTTTTTTATAGTTAGTAAAAAAATGATTTTCTAACAATTTTGCGGAGAGTCAGGAAGGAGAGAATAAGGAAGAGGGGAGTGAGTGTACCATTATATATATATATATATATATATAGTTATATACTAGAGAAGAGATGGAGGGTAAGACACGTGAACGAAGAAAACACTCGAGTGGTTGATTTCGAATGTATGTTGAGCGCCTCCCTTCCCCCCCCCCCCAAAAAAAAAAAAGAAAAAGAGAAACGGGGACCAAAAAAAAAGTCATGGTTACATCGGTAGCATTACTCAAACGCTCGGGTCTTTTCCGATGGAAAGGCTGGAGGCCTTTCGCCTCAGTTTTACCTACCTAATTGACGTAGCCCAAAACTATGCCGCTCGAAAAAAAAAGACAGATCGAAACGCCACTCCATGCAAGTGATATCGTATGTTCAGGAACCCCCCTTACGCCTGTGATAGCCAAGTAGATCACGCGACCCGTTCTAGGGCCCACCTCTCGGACTCTGTCGGTGTTCGGCGTAATGATACACGGAACCCTGAAGGTTAATGAAGCATCCTTGTTTGGGGTCATACGCCGCTCCGACATTGATCGTCATGCGCGCTTTAGTACCGTGTATCTCGATCAGCCCCATGACTAGAAAGGCGCCTCGCGGTAGTGGTTTTGGGTATGGTCTGAACGCTTTCTTGAAGTCTTCACGGAACTGTGAGAGATCAAGGGTCATCTTCTTTGGATCTGGAAGGATGAGACGCATGTCTTTCGAGACGTCACCTGCGGGTGGTGCTGAAGATGAGGCTGCGGATTGTTGGGTGTCCTTTGCTGAAGATTTGGCCAGCGGATTGGGATTGGGATTAGGATTGGGATCGACATCGGGAGTGGTCGTGGTGGAGGAAGCGGAAGCACTCCGAGATGACTGTAGCTGGGTGTCTATACGTTTGACGAACTGCTTCCAAATCTCTGTCTTGGGCGCCTCCTCCCAGCCCATGTAGACCTTGAAATCTTTCCATGACTTGCGGGCCTTCTTTGTGGTGTCCGTATACAAGGCATTTGCGGCTTCGGTGGGGTAAAGTATTCTATTCAAGTGATGGTGATGGACCGCTTCGACCGGACGGGTCGCTTTCCGCCATTCCAAGTCTTCAGTCAGTTCGATACCAGGACGTTCGTACTCGATTGGCGGGCCGTCCGGGAACTTGATCTCAAGCCACGCCTTGCCTTTCTCAGTATCGACTTTGCCGACTCGGGCAACGTACTTCGGACTGTTAGCGGCGAAGTTGCGTAACATGGCCACCAGTTCTCCTGTGTAGTGGTCAGTCTTGACTCTTGGTAGATCACTATGTATGTTCGCAGCTGGTCCTCTTACCGCGTATCTTGTGGACCCTCTCCCGATCTCTTGATATCTTCCTAAACTCTTGCCACTCTGGATCTGAGCCCTTATAAAAGGTCGCCGGCCGTGGGCGTGAAAAGCCAGTGGGTAGGAACAGTATAGCGTCGTCGTCATCGTCATCGTCATCGTCTTCTTCGTCTTCCTCCTCCTCCTCATCGTCGTCTCCCTCCTTTCCAGCGTCCTGCCACCCATCTTCTTGGGCTCGACTGTCTGAGCGCATCGGCCTCTTGTCCTCCTCGATCTCGTCGACTTCAACAGTTATGTCGAGGAGCTTTCCAAGACCGTATGCTGCGGTCCCGAGAGCGATTGCGCCGACTAGACGACTGGGGACTGACTTAGCAGGCTGAAGTTGCAGCCGATGTGCGAGCTGACTTACGACTTGCGAAAGAAGGGCCGCCGTATACGAACACGGTGTATGGTGACAGCCTCGTGGCCATGACGCACCGCCGACCGCACTATGCGCGCGTGTGGGATGGCGCGAAAGAGGGAAAAGTTCCGCCGCAGCACCGTGGGCTTGAACATTGCCGGCGCGGGGCGAGGGCGGGCGTTATAAGGGCTTCGTAGCGGCGGGGTGAAGAGACATGAAGGCGAGAGATGTAGGCACAAATTATTAATAAAAATGCGTGCGAAGCTGGTCGGGAAACGATAAGTGATGTGCTCGAAGTAAGGCTAGTGCCACTTGGACTGCATGTGTCAGGGCCCAATGTTGGAGTTGCGGGCGATGGTACTACCAGGTAGGCGGCAAGTTCCGCGGCCAGATGGTCGCAGCTCCTTCACTGACGTTAGCCATCACGTCGCCGCCATAGCTCGCACCAACTCCACCCCCATCGACGCCTACCACCCCCACCACCATGAAGCTATCCGGGGCCTTTGTCGCCTCGTCGCTGTCCTGCGCAGTCCTTGCCGCTGCACCGTCCGTCAGCCCGCAAACAGCGCGTCTGATTATCGCGCAGCGGCTGGGCCTATCGCGATTCCACGCCATCGAGCACGCCGACGCCGAGACAATCCGACACATCAACACGTATGGAGGGAGGCAACAGAAGCTATTCGGCGGAGACGATGCAGCGAGGTCGAAAGCGCATCTTCTGGTCTGGATAGCGGATGCGGAGCAGGACGAGGCAACAGGTTGGCACCCCATCGGAGCTACCACCAGACATCGCAGGCTAATACAGGCGTCCAGTCATCATCAATGATGGATCTGACCGGACACAAGACTTTGCCCTGTCAAGCGCCCCCTCGCCATCTGACAACGACCGCCTCATCCAGGACTTGATACTGCAGGCCGAGTCGCTGCCCGCATACCCAGACCCCCAGCAACGAACGTACACATCCAACTTCGACATCGAGTCAGCACTTCCCCCGCACAGCAAATCGGTTGCCTACAACGGGTACCTGAGCGTGTGGCGCACTGACAAGACCGACGGCATGACAGCCGACGACATGGCCACAGTGCTCGGCCATGTCAACAAAAAAGCAGCGGAGACGGGCTTCTCGACCACGGTGGTCATGATGCCGCGTGCAGCTGCCAATTCCAAGCGCGCCGCCAATGCATGGGGCATCTACGACCTCCCCTCCAAGGAAGCCCGCCGTGAGAACCCTGAGGCGGTTCTCTCCTCGAACCCAGCGCCCTCCACCTCGCCCAAGGCGTCCGATCTCGAGGACTTCCCCGTCATCGTTCAGGCCACCAATAAAGGTCCTGTGCGCGGCATACTCCCCACCTGCTTCAGCTCGATGGATGCTTGCCAGAGCCGAACCCACAACTGCTCCAGCCACGGCGAGTGTAAGCTCCTCCACAAGGGTCGCGGTTCTGGCGCCGACCAGGAGACTGTGGATTGCTATGGATGTGCCTGCTCTCCTACCATCAAACACGTTGACGAAGACAAGGGTATGGAGTCCAAGACGAAGGTGACCTACTGGGGTGGCCCCGCATGCCAAAAGAAAGACATTTCGGTTCCGTTCTGGCTTTTTGTTGGAAGTGGTGTGGTCTTGGCTTTCTTGATATCCGCTGGAATTGGCATGCTGTACTCGATGGGGGCTGAGGAGTTACCGAGTGTTATTGGTGCTGGTGTCAGTGGTCCATCCAGGAAGTAGGCACCGAGTATGCGTTGAGGCAGAATAAGAGCATGTGCGCGATCGTCAGAGGGAGCAGGGGCTGGGAGAATTGTATATCTGCTGCACAACAACCGATGCGGTTTGCAGAGCGTGGGAGCTTGTACTCTATATGGGATAATGGCGTTTGACAGCATTGTAATTGAATATTGGGAGCACAGACAAGTCCGGGAGACATCGCGGCTAGGCCATGTATCGAGGGCTTGTTGCAGCGTTAACTTGGCTCAATCGCATCCACTATGACTCGTTGAAAAGGTCTGACGTATGCCCCACTGGAGGACGATAGGGCAAGATTCGCCGATTGACCAAATATCCTTTCGAATTCCCACCCCACGCCACCAACGCCGGCAATGCATGCTCCCTAAACGCCATATTTCTCCGCTATAACCCAGCCAAAACGGACGTGACCAAAAGCACAGAGTAACGTCCGAAGTACCTCGCAGCATAGAAATCCTCAGTTCTTGCTCTTCTTTCCGCCAACCTTCTCCACCAGCACCCCATCCTCCTCACTCTTGACCTTCTCGTCATCCAGCTCCTTCATGAAATCGGATTGGATGTTGGCCTTGCGCTTCTCCCACCACTCCTTCTCCGTGGGCGCTTTCGACGTGATCTCGTTGAGGCGCTCCCGGATTTGGTTGTTCTGGGCCATTTCAGAGGCTGATTGAAAGATAGTCTGACCCCAATTCGGAGCAAATGCGTTGGCCTAGGTAGTGTTAGTTTTTGATACGAAGGGTCCTGAAGCCATCCCGGCTCTGCTGTGACCATTCGCGAAGGCGACCCACCTCGTTTACGACGTCCCTAAGCTCCTCCTCAATCTCCTTCTCAGCCCGCTGGAACCTCTGCCACAGGTCATCGCCCACACTACCCCTCTGCAGCAACACCTGCAGCGCCTGCTTCGCCGTCCTAACTTGCACAATGCGATGGATGTCCTCGGTCGCCCGGCGCATGAGTGCGGCTTTCAGGATGCTGTCCGGGACCTTGGGGTCATCCATGTGCAGTAACGAGAGGTAGACATTGCGCTGGAGATGTGTGGGGAACCAGGGCTCCAGTTGCGCAGCGTTGGCGGCTTTGCGCTTACGGTAGAGGTTGGTGAAGACAGCAAAGGAGCCTGCGAGAATACCAATGTAGGCGATGGGCACGGTGAGCATCAGCCAGTCGACTGCGTCGAAGGGCCACATGGTGATTGTTCGGGTGCGGGGAGAGATGTTATGGTGAGGTTGAACAAGGAGCGACGGTGTTTTTGAGGAAAGAACAGAACAGATGAATTCGCCGCAAGGTAAAGGCCAGTATTGTTGGAATGCGCGCGCTGTCTAATGTGTCGATATCAATATCTGGCCAGTTCGCGGTTCGGTAAAAGTCCGGTGGTTTCGCGCTCCGACCAGCCAGCGCGCGTCATTCTGCCGCCTTCTAGCAGCAACGCTGTACCTATAATCATCAATCACATCGCGCCCTTGGAACGAGCAACCACTCTTCAACTCTGCCTAGTCTACGCCCTCCTACGCCACCTCTTCTGGTCCTTCCGACAAACCCATAAACTGGACTTCAAATTAACCGCAGATCAGACAGTGTCCCACCATGATATTGAGGTTCGTTAGCAAAGAGGGCAAGTCAGCATCTTCACGGCAGCGCGCTGTATCGTACGAGGCGGCTAACATAACATAGGCCAGTTTCGCCTGAATGTCGAGCCCACCCAAACATTCGCCGAGATGCTTCCCCAGGTGGCCGAGAAGCTGCCCAAAAGCGTCGATATCCAGAGCATCAGTGTCAGCAACCGGCCGCAAGGCGGCGATGCGAGGAAGCTTGCTGAGTTGAAGGGTGTGACTTTCAAGCAAGTTGGACTATCGTACGTAGCTTGTCCGAGCTCGACTCGATAGCTAACGGTGCTACAGGAACGGCGCACAGCTCTTTCTCTCCTTCGACGAACAGTCTGCGGTATCCAACGGCCACGCTGCAGCTCCGGCAGGGGGGGCGCGACTGAATGGCAAACCCGTGGAAGCTTCCGATATGGCCTCTGTGCCCCTAGGCTCACCTACACAAGTGTTAAAGAACCCGTGGGAAGTGGTTAGGCAGTCGCCGCTCGATGATAGGCTAGACAGGCAAGATGGCAAGATTCCGCGCAAACGCGATGCTCGGATGTGCACACACGGGCAGAAGGGCATGTGCGACTACTGCATGCCGCTGGAGCCATACTCGCCAGCATATCTTGCCGAGAAGAAGATCAAACACCTCTCCTTCCACTCTTTCCTGCGCAAAGTGAACTCGGCGAAGAACAGGCCAGAGCTGGGGAGTTCATACATGCCGCCGCTGTCCGAACCTTACTATCGCGTACGACCAGACTGTCCATCGGGACACAAGCCGTTTCCAGAGGGTATCTGCACCAAGTGCATGCCCAGCGCCATTTCACTCAAGCCGCAAGAATACCGCATGGTGGATCACGTCGAGTTCGCTTCGATACAAGTTGTAGATGACCTGATCAACGCCTGGAGGCAAACGGGCACGCAGCGATTAGGCTTTCTATACGGCCGCTACGAGGAGTATAACGAGGTGCCGCTCGGGACAAAGGCTGTCGTGGAGACCATCTACGAACCGCCACAGGTCGACGAGGCTGACGGCATCTCGCTAGGAGACTGGGACAACGAGAAAGAGATTGACGACATTGCGGCACAATGTGGGTTGCAGAGGGTGGGTGTCATCTTCACGGACCTACTTGATGCGGACAAGGGAGACGGCTCCGTCGTCTGCAAGCGACATATCGACTCTTACTACCTATCTTCCCTCGAAATTGCCTTCGCCGCGAGGTATCAGGCCAAGTACCCGCGGCCATCCAAGTGGAGCGATACCGGGAGACATGGATCCAACTTTGTTACTTGCGTAATTAGCGGCGACGATCAAGGTCAGATCGGCATCTCATCCTACCAGGTGTCCAACGATGCCGTAGAAATGGTGCGAGCAGACATCATCGAGCCTTCAGCGGAGCCATCTGTCATGCTTGTTCAGTCGGAAGATGACAACGAAGCGCTCAACCGAGCACGTTACATTCCCGAGGTCTTCTACCGACGGATCAACGAACATGGTGCAAACGTTCAAGAAATTGCTAAACCTAGCTTCCCAGTCGAGTACTTACTTCTCACACTTACACATGGATTCCCTACTCAGCCAAACCCCCTCTTCACTGGTGGCAAGTTCCCCATCGAGAACCGCGAGGCCATGGGCGAGATGGCAGAGATCTCCACGTTGTGCAATGTTCTCAACGCTAAGGCGAATGGACTAGCACTTAACACTTCTAGCGGCCTTAACGCTATCTCCAACTTCCACCTATTATGCTTCATCCACAACTTGGGCATTTTATCAAAGGTTCGTCGTCCCACGGCTACATGTGAATTTTGCTAATTCTGTAAATCAGGACGAAGAGTCGCTTCTCTTCAAGGTCGCATCGACTCACGACACCTCAGAAGGCTCAGCTCTCCAACATACCGGAGGTTGGGCGACACTTCTAACCATCCTCAAAGAAAGTGGTGAGCGCCCCCCGAAACGTTCCTATCAATCTTCGTCTCTTTCCCAATCGGCCAGTAGGGGGGCTGCTCCTCTTCCTTTCGAGCAAACCCGCGGAACGATGCGACAGTCCTCCTATGGCTCAGACTCCGATTCTGTACAATTGGCTAAGAGGGTCAAGGGGGTTAAGCTAAACGGGCTGTAGACTAGCCCAGGCTACTCTGGCTCCTGAAGCGTGACCCTTAACACCATAGGTTTGAACTTCGAACAATTGCCGGGCAGGCGAGATGGTGTCTGGGTGTGGCGTGGCATGTGGATGGACGGGGCGAGGCCAAATATAGCGGCACATGTATGCATCAGCCAGCGCTGTTTGCAAATGGTGATAATCGTCATTGCCTCCAAAAAGAGACAAAGGAATGCAAGATTTCCTTTACATCTTGCTGATCCCTTCGTATTCTTATGGTGACGTTGAGTAGCCTAGTGAGCGATTGCCTGGTCTGTGCGAAAACGTGAACTCGCGACCTCGCGTCGACGCGTCGCACTTTAGCTCTCTGACCTGTCCCGCAACTCCATCACAACCACGATACGCAGCAATGGCAGACTTCTTCAACATAAAAGCACGGCAGCAACAAGCCGCATTGGCAAGCTCATCAAAAGCACCTACGACAAAGCAAGAGCCAAATCGGCTGCAGCCATGGGTTGAGAAATAGTACAGGCCCAAAGATATTTTATGCCTCTCCATCCCAGCACTGACTAATGTATCTGTAGCCGGCCCAAGACGCTCTCCGAAGTAACCGCCCAAGACAACACGATCCAAGTCCTCTCGCGCACCATGCAATCCACGAACCTACCGCACATGCTCTTCTACGGCCCACCCGGGACGGGAAAAACGTCGACGATCCTCGCCCTAGCCAAAGAGCTGTACGGGCCCGAACTCCTAAAATCGCGCGTACTCGAGCTCAACGCCTCAGACGAACGCGGCATCAGCATCGTGCGGCAAAAAGTCAAAGACTTTGCACGCCAACAGCTGAGCGTGGCGCCCACCTACAACGTCATGGTTTCAGATCCGGACAAGGACGCGGACAACAACAAGACGACGATGGTACGGTACCGAGATAAATACCCATGTCCGCCCTTCAAGATCATCGTGCTGGACGAGGCGGACAGCATGACGCAGGACGCGCAGTCGGCGCTTCGACGCACAATGGAGACGTACAGTCGCATGACGCGCTTCTGTCTCGTATGCAATTACGTGACGCGCATCATCGATCCGCTGGCATCGCGCTGTTCCAAGTTTCGCTTCAAGAGCCTGGATCAGGGGAATGCGGTTAAGCGGGTTGGCGATATTGCGAGGTTGGAGCAGGTGCGGCTTGATGAGGGGGTTGCGGAGGAATTGGTGCGGGTCGCGGATGGCGATTTGAGGAAGGCGATTACGTTTTTGCAATCTGCTGCTCGGCTTGTGGGCGCTGTGCAGGCACAGTCTGGTAGTGCTGCGGCGGCGGCGGCATCGAAGAAGAAGAAGCGTGTTGTTGCTGAGGATGATGAGGATGAGGATGATGCCATGGATATCGATACCCCGTCTACGAATGTCGCAACCCCTTCGATATCATTACCCATCATCGCTGAAATCGCGGGCGTCATTCCTCCCGAAACACTATCCACATTTTCATCCTCGCTCTTCCCCACGTCGTCCTCGAAAGCGATTCGCTACAATGAGATTGCCAAAGTGGTGGAGAACATGGTGGCAGAGGGGTGGAGTGCGGCACAGACGGTGGGCCAGTTGTACGAGCAGGTCATGTTTGATGAGCGGGTCGAGGACGTGAAGAAGGTCCGGCTGGCGGGCGTGTTTAGTGAGACGGATAAGAGGCTTGTGGATGGTGGGGATGAGCACTTGGCCGTGCTGGATTTGGGCGTTAGGGTTGCGGGCGTGTTGTGTATGTGAGGATGGAAATTTTGAAGAAAGATGGCAAGGACTATTTCACGATTTTCAAAGCTTAATAGCTCATGGTCAATGACGAGATGATAGTCAATTGATCAAAAAGGTCAAAGAAGAACAAAGCTAATAATCGTTGCATGGCTTCGTTGGAGGGATATCTTTGAGAAAATAAAAACTCGACCTCCCTCGTACGCCTTTTCTCTCCTCCTTTCACGAAACAAAACGTTCGTGCCTCGGCAATCCAACGCCCCTCCTCCGTTATCCTATCTTCATACATGACACCAATATCAGAAAGCACAAGCTTCGGAATATCAAACAGCGCCAGCATTCCACCCCGGGTTCCGCAGCTCAAAGGATTCGAGAAGAAGAAGCAAAACAAAACGAGCTCAGCTCATCAGATGCATACCGTACCGCGTCTTACCTATGCGTCTCAGGCGAAAACGCAGAACGTGGGCACGACACCCAGCCAGGCGACGGCAGCCTACATCTCCGTCCTCATCGACATGCTAATGCCAGCAGAAAAGAAGTCGGAGGGCGTTGCGGAAGCAGTAGGTAACGTTTCAGAGCCCGGACCTGTGGCAGTCGGTGAGCCGTTGGTGGTGGAAGTGTACTGGCATCGTCTTAGTGATGAATGATCCGCGACATGCCTTGTGTTTGAAGATATCGACTCAGAAGCGAATGTAGAAGTTGCGGCAGATGCAAATACACATGTTTGCGGCATGTCAAAGATGAGGCGGTACATAAGGACACGCGGGGGGTAGATTGTGATGCGGCTTGTAAAAGTGGCAGCAGTAGATGTCTCACTCAGCATCGTAGATGCGGATGTCTAGGACTGCACTGCCGGAGTACTACTACCCTCGGGAGATGTAGTGGTAGCGGCAGGATACAAGCACGGTAACAGGCTCTTGACGTCTTTCGGCAGGTCAATGTACCACGCTGGTAGAACGTCACCCGTCGGCATGGGAGGATTGGGCCCGGTGGGTATGGCTGTCTTGAGGACTGAGAGTACGGAGAAGTGTATTGGGTCCAAGGTTTTCGGGTCGGCGACGATGTTATAAGCGGGACGAAGCTGACCCTGAGGACGGACATCATGTATGCATTGGAGGATAATATGGCGGCCGAGCCTGAGGCGTAGACTGCTTGAAATAGGACGGAAAATCGTGGGTGGCGCTCCGTGTGGGATCGTAGCATTGTTCTTCGTTAGTAGTATCCTTGAACCTGGGTAGGATTGCATAGGGTAGCGCACTTACATAGTAAAAGAGTTTGAACGGCCTGCCTCGCCAGAGTAATCAGAATCGAATGATACCATACCCTCTTTCGCCTTTCGGCTACTCAAGGTCAAGTACGCTGCGTATTGTACTACAGTGTCACCCTTCGCCTCCAAAGAAGGTTCAGAGCACACGATCTTCGCACCGACTCCCATAGGGACACCAGTTCCGCACACTCCCCACCGAGGTAAGGAGCGCACTTTCTGGGCCCTGAGCTTTCTGATGCCGAATGCAGACGTGAGTCACGCCAGGCTCTTACGAGCAGTACAGCCGATAAAGGCATGATTGAGGTGAAGATTACTCCGAATTTCTCATTTGCAGCGTAGGACAACAGTGTGAAACTGCGTCTGTGTGTATGCAAAGAAACGCAGCGTTGGCGAGGCGGGCCGTTGCAGAAGTCAGAAACTATTTTGGTGGGGTTTTGTAGCTCGGAGTCGGCGCGCTAGCGTCGGCTAAACTAAGGCGCCGATGCGCCGCGAGGGGAAATGGTATTTGGACGGCCAAGGCAGCGGTGACGAATGCGGAAAGAATAAGAGTGGGCTTCATGTTGGTGATTTGGGGTGGTGGTGAAGGGCCAGTTGGTGTATTGTGCTGTCGTCTCGAGGTCGTTCGTTAGACTTGAGAAGGTGGAGAAAGAAGGAAGCGTAGTGTTGAGCCTCGGAAAAGGCCGACCGTAGGTAAGTGTGAAAAGGGCATTGGGTGATGTTGACAAACGAACAGGTGAAGCCACAGCAACTACGAGGGCATTGACGTCGATTCTCACGAAGAGCTCTCAATCTCGTCGAAGCCAACGCAAGTCTGTCAAGACGGTTTTAACGCAACCTCAACGCCGTCGCACCGTCAAACATACATATCACTGAAGTACAATCCAAGCCAAAGAAATGAGCCAGCCGAACGAAAAGATGCGATGCCGAAAGAATATGGTGAACGTCAGAATTGACTGGAGCACGAGGAACGTATTTTCACAGCGCCTGTAACCGTCGGAAATTGTAACGATGATGGTTACTGTATGGAGCTGGCCCAATGAGTAAAAGAAGGCGACAAGACGAGAAAGTTTGACGAGACTTCGTACGACGCTGAAAGAAATCACGGTGCCACAAAGTTTAGCTAATAATACACAAGACGAGGAAGAAAAGCGTAGGTAGTGGTTTGTTTCGAAGTCTGGCTCGCGCGTAAGGATGAGAGTTAATTGACAGGGAAACGAACTGTGAAGGGCATCTATCCGGAGCATGATCAAAGTATCCTCTAGGAAGAATTTACGGCGTTCATCATACCCATTCCCAATTGTCGCGACGTATAGTATAGAAATTGATATGGAAGTACACAGCCTTGCTCTCAACGCCGATGCTGTCGGCCCAAGGCGTTGACGGCGTTGGGGTTGTTCGCCCCATGTTTTGCGCTACGCCACACCCAGTTGAAACGTGAATGTCTCGGAGTCGCGGTCAGACACGCTTTGCCTTAGAACTTGGGGAGTTCGTGAGGCTCGATTTGATTCGGGAGATGAGTTTGTTTCCAGACCTAGTAGCAATACCAGAATTGAAGCCTTTAGCCTATGGAGATCAACGTGATTGCAACGGAAGCTGGTGATAATAGTCGGTATATCGGTACAGAGACAGTGTTGGAAGCGAGCATGCTTTGGTGGACATAAAGAAGAGATAACCACCCTGTGTGCCCGAGAGCAGTCTTGTTCGCGTTGATACTAACTTTCGCTTTCGCTCGTGGTGTCGTTTTCATGGTACACCTGCTCCAGTGGCGAAACGTCCAAAAAAGGCCTGGTGTACTTTGGCAAGTGCGCTACCCAGAAAGAAAACTCTTTTCCCGATCTTTGTCTCTTGGCCAATTCACACTATACGGTGACGTCTCTTGCGCGACAGCATACGACAAGGGAATTGACAAGGAAGCTGCCTTCGTGTTAGAACAGAGCGCGCGCATGTATCGAATTGGAAAGAGCAGACGAGAGCCATATTGCCCTACACAGTAAAAGACACGATGAGCCACAAAGATGATCACATGCTTACCTGTCGACTTCTCGGGGTTCACATGAATGTCGATATCTTCTATGGAAGGCTGCGTCCATAGTCGTCGCTCCCCCTTGCCGCAAAAGGCGGCAGTGGCGGAATATTTACTACACCTCGTTTGTAAACAGGGCTTGCACATGGTCTTTCTCGGTCCAGTTCCTCACAGCCCAGAGCCACTTTCATCTCGTATTACCCCAATGCCAATGTTCTTGTAGGAGTGATCTTCTCGGCTTTCCAGGGTTCAGGGGTTCCCCGCGGATGTGTCATCCCAAAGCAGATGAACCTCGGCATCACATATTAGACGTCCACATGTCTGCCCAGCACCGACGTGATTACATGCTATGACACTTGAGGTAGGTGCCAACTGTAAACACGGCATCCTTGGATAGGATCGGTATCCGACCGACGTGTAAAATGGTCTCGCGGCAGCTATATTATCCGAAGTGGTTTCCGCAGCGCTGCTACTTCTTGACATCACCACCCCGCGGCGACTTCGATACGTTAACGCGACACGCTTTATCTCACAGAACTCTGTCTACTAAAAGAAAACTCAAGACACCAACTAGACGTCATGGCGGCTCCGGCAAGCGTTGACATCAAGAAGCTGCAGGGCAAATGGGTCATGGTAAGTTCCGGCCGACATCTCTTCAACGTCCAAACAGCGATCTCTGACACACACTAGAACAAGTCACTCTCAGATGCTTTTGATCCAGCTCTCTCGCTCCAAGGCATCGGCTGGTTGACCCGCAAAGCCCTGGCCGCAGCGACCATAACCCAACACCTCCGCCAGTCTCCAACGACCGGTGAAGATGGCCAGCCCGCGACGGGAATCACTATCGATCAAGTCCTGACTGGCGGGCTCAAAGGTAGCGTCGAACAGCGCACCCTGGACTGGCACTATCGCGGCCACACCGACTGGCTCTTCGGTACTGTCGAGGGAAGATCGCGGTACACCACCCTAGCGAACATTCTGGAAGAGAACAAGGGCAAAGGCGTCACTGAAGAGGATGCCAAGTATATTACCGACGGATGGCTCAAGGAGACAGAGGATGGTGAAGTGGTAGAAAGCTACGTCGACAACGCTGGCAACAAGTGGACCGCATGGCAGGTCTGGGGCTTTGCGGACATTGGCGGGGAACGGAAGTTCACGAGGAGGTTTGCTGTCCGCAGGAAGGACCGAGAAGAAGTTGTGAGGGTGCGTTTGGTGTATGACTATGTGGGGACTGTGGAATAGCAAGTCACTGGGGGTCGTGCTACGGGAAAGTGTTCAGCAACATCCTTTTGCGACATCAGACCAGCTCGTCTGACGTGTCAAGTCACTCTTTGAACTCTCGAGTCTGTCATTATGCGCGTCATATCTCACGTTCATGTTTTCTATTCAGGTAGCGGTTTCCCTGGAATCGTATTGTAGTTGTACAGCTTCTCCTTCCCACATCTTGCGTGACTTTGCGCAACGCTAAACGACCACAAAACACTTTAGCCGGACCATCGTACAGTAATGATCAAGGATCAAACAAGATACCTTTCTCTTGGTATTACTTTCCGGGAGGCCATTCCACCCATGACGGGTACGGCTTATCGAGGCGCATTCATGCAATGCACAACTACCTTAAGTACTGCAGTATACCTATCGCCACAGGCGCCACGACATCCACCATTCTTCCCTAACCGTGCTCTTGCAGATAACGAGCTGCGTCGAGCCGACGAAAACATGGCCGCCTCCGTCGTGACCACGAACCTCTTCCTCGCCCTCATAGTGCTAACATCCACAATCCTCATCTTGATCCTGGTCTACCTTCTCGTCCGCTTCATCAATCGCCACAAAGTCAAAATTTGCGAACACCAACATCCAACTCCCAGCGTGGACCTCGAAGACGGAAGATGCACACGGTTATCCGATCGACTTTCCCGCCAACAGATCCAGCAAGAACACTACGAGGATCTCCAACGCCGGTACTCATCCGTACCACCTTCTCCGTCCATTGAATTGCTTCCGGAGATCAAGACCAGCTCATGCGACGACAGGGCGAGCGAATGGCTCGAACGCGGAAAGATTGACGATGATGAAGGCGTTGGCGAGAAGAGGCCTAAACCGCCTCAGGTGTTGGGCGCGAAGCCCGAAAAGAAGTTGAGGTGGGATTGGAGGGACGAGAAGATGGGAGGTGAAGAGGGCTCGCCGAAAAGGATCGAGTCCACGGATGGGAATGGGATGGTGTGCAAGGAGTACGAAGCGGAAAAACCTAAAGCGGACGGAACTTAGTGCGGGAGATGGAGATATTGTGGTATGCCTTAGTGCTTTTTTTGAGTCTCTGTTTGCCCCTGATAGTAACGGACAACTATCAGGGGGCTCAAGAAGGCCGAACGATGATCGAAGAGGCAGGATTGAAGTACTTGGCCCTAGAATCTTACCGTTTTCACCTTAGCACCTTTATCTTTCGGGTCAGACAAGACAAGCACAGTGAACGTACGCGCGACTGAGCGTCCTATTGTGGGAGGAGTATCATCAGTGCTATCCCCATAGAAAACGCCACTGCAGCAAGTACCTAGTGTAGAAAACTGACATGTATCCTGGGCATAAGCTGTAAGACTTCCTGAAACACAGGTACACCCGTTCAACACTAGTGTCATGGTTACATGCACCATATAAGCGGTACCGTTATAGGCCTCGTGTGCCGACGAAAGCGGGCGGGTAGTCCAATGGTACAGGCCCCTCCTACCCGTACCCGGATGGTACAAATGGTACGCTGGGCTCCATTGTCCCCCAAGCAAACAAACAGTTTCGCTCTCTCTGTACGCATCAAGCAATAAACAACATTCGGTCGCGACTTCGAAACATATACCATGGGTACGGAGAGAGAAGGCGGTCGTCTCAACATCGACACCCGACCTTGCCCCACGGCGAGCTTCTTCCAGAAAACCGATGAGTATGGGCATCTCTTTGATGGGGCCGGCGGCGCAATCGAGTCCATATCGACTTCTACAGATGGGCACGAGGAGAAGAAGACTGTACCAGCAAATACCATCACCACATCCTCTGTCCCCGCAGAGATGCTTTCGAAAACAACAATGTCCCCAGCGCCATCTCCATCAATCTCGACCGCCATAACCGGTGCATCCACATCACCCATAACCCTCTCTGGCGGCGCCATCTTGGCCATCACCATCAGCAGCATCATCGGGCTCACACTCCCCATCCTCGCCCTAGCGCTATATCTCAAGCGCTGCCGAAGGAAGAAGCGGCAGATGAAGCAAGATGGAAGGATCCTCAAAGAGGTGCTAGACTACCGTGTGCTCACGGAAAGAGCGCAAGAAGTTGGGTTGAAGCGGCTACAAGATGCTTTGAGCAGGAAATGGGCGGAAACAGAAGCTACGGCGCAGTTACTTGGCCGGCCGGTGCTGGAGCTGAACGAGATACGGGAAATGGGGTGTATTGAGAGGAGGAGTTTGAGGAGACTGTTTGAACAAGGCGGTGGAGGGAGGCGTGCAAAAGGGGAGAAGGCGTTACCGAGCCCGCCTGTTGAAACTGATGGGGAGCATGGTATATGATGAAATAGTAATCTTTAGCTGTCTGAGGGTGGTGAGGGATGGTGAGGGAGGCGAAGTGTTCGACGGGGCGGACATGGCAAGTCCGACCAGGAAGGCGCGACCAAGAGGCAAGGTGTACCTCAGGCATTTCCAGAATAATACAAGATGCACTTGGGCATTCTTCAAGTGCGCAGAGGCTATAATATCCGCATTGTTGCTGTTTGAAGCTACCTACAACGGTCGGTCGCGAGTGTCTATCGCGTGCTGTCTTTCAAGGTCCCTTCAAGGCTGACAGGGATGTCGGCTGCGGACGTGATCGCCCATTCGTCACGGCGCGCGGCGCTGCCTGGAGCTGCGTCTGTCCAGTTTGCAACCTACATCTTCCTGTCGCGCTACCTAAACTCGTACCCTTGATTATTCTTGTACACTGCCTTCTACATACATTCTTCGCCCTTGACTCTGCACAGTTTTCGCCCCGTTCACACCTACGCCACACGGGCGCATAGACTGTTTCATATCGCCAAGCATCACATCCGGGGCCGTTGCTACTCGCTGCTCAGCTTCGAGGCTGTGAATCTCCAAGCAGCCAGTTGTTCATTAAGCCCGCGCCCGCCGCGCTCTTCATCACACACATCCCTCTTCGCCTCTATGCATGATGAAATACCTTAAGGGCCTCCTGCTGCCCGCCCTTCTGGCACTAGCATCCTCGGCCGCCGCGAAGAAGAGTGACCCGCTCGTGGAGACGACGCCGTTCCACGATGAGCTCGTCAATCTCATGTACTTTGACGACTCGGGCGTCGCCTTGGTACAAGAACTCCAAGCCGGGACGATCTGGCGGTCACACGATGCTGGGAAGGGTTGGAAACAAGTGAAGGAGGTGGAGCACGTATTGGGAATACTGAAGAATCCGTACAACAATAAGGTTGCCATAGTGTTCGGCGAAAGGAAACATTGGATCACATACGACCAAGGAGAGACGTGGACCAGCTTCGAGACGGCGCTCCCTCCTTCGCCACAAGCACCTGTAGCGTGGCACGCGAAGGACAAGAAGAAGATCTTGATCAACGAGATGGAGAACTGCATGACCGCTCCGTGTCTCGGAACGGTACGGTTTTGCCTGGGCTATCACTTGTTGGGAGGCTAACTTGTGGCAGACATACTACACAACCGATGGCTTCGAGTCCAAACCCAAAGTCCTCCTTGAAGACCGCCGAATGTGCCAATGGGCCAGGGGCTCCCAGAGCTTCCTCGAAGGCCAGGACAAGCACGACGACCGTATACTGTGCATTACAAGAGGCAAATACTCCGACAGGTCCAAGGACTTCAGACTCCTTGTATCGGACAAGTGAGTACCTATAGGGACTGGGCGCGCGCGCAGCAGCTAACGGATGCAGCTACTTCAAGGACGAAGAAGAGCCGGTCATGTCGTCCGGACGTACAGTTCAGGGCATGGCCAACATGGCCGCCGTAAAAGGCTACATCGTTGCCGCTGCCAAAGCCGACCGCTCGAGCGAACTCGCCCTATACGTCACCCAAGATACCGATACATGGCATCATGCCCAATTCGGCGACCACAAAATCGAAGAAGATGCGTATACCATCCTCGAATCGACCAGCTACAGCATACAGGTCGACGTTATGACAACGAAACACGTAGATATGGGCAACATGTACACCAGCAATTCTAACGGGACCTACTTTACCAAAAACGTCGAACATACGAATCGCAACGACCGCGGTTACGTTGATTTCGAGAAAGTTGCCAACATTCAGGGCGTGGTCCTAGTAAACACGGTCGACAACTGGAAGGAGCTCGAAAGGTCGCGCCAGACCAAGAAACTGAAGTCGCGCATCAGTTTTGATGACGGAAGGTCTTTCGAAAAGCTTACAGTCAAAAGCAAGGACAAAGAATTGCACCTGCACTCGGTCACTAGTCTGCACAACAGCGGACGCGTCTTCTCCAGCCCAGCCCCTGGTATCGTTATGGGCGTTGGAAACACTGGCGACTACCTTGGTAAATACACCGATGGCGATCTTTACGTTTCTGATGATGCCGGTCTCACTTGGGAACTGGCACTGGAGGAAGCGCACAAGTACGAGTTCGGCGATCAAGGTTCGGTCCTGGTAGCAGTTTTTGACGAGGCCGACACCGACGAAATCCGGTACTCGTTCAAACACGGACGCAAGGGCACCTGGGAAACAATCAAGCTCGACTACAAATTCCGTGCACGTGAACTCACAACTCTTCCCGACTCGACGAGCTTGAAGTTCATGCTGTACGCGGCGAAGAAGAAGGAGGGTGGTGGTCGACAACAGGTCCTCATCCATCTTGATTTCACTGATATGCTGAAGAAGTGTGGTGATAAGGATTTTGATGACAAATGGTCTGTACGCAAAGAAGCGGACGGTGACCCAAGTTGCGTTATGGGTCACAAGCAGCAGTTCCGCAGGCGCAAGTGGGATGCCGAGTGCTTTGTTGGTGAAGTCTTCAAGGACCCGGAACCAGACTTCAAGCCTTGCAAGTGCGACGAGTTTAGAGACTACGAATGCGACTTCGACTTCACCCCCACTGGCGAAGGCAAGGAGAAGAAGTGTGTTCCTAAAAACACAATGAAACTACCTGAAGGTGCCTGCCAGGGAGGTGCCAAGACGTACAAAGGCAGCTCGGGTTGGCGAAAGATTCCTGGAAACCAATGTGAAGGCGAGACCAGCAGAGACAAACAGGTCGACCGGGAATGCGATGGAGCTGACAGCCCGCCACCAAAGAGCGACAAAATCACCAGCGAAATCACAAGGTTCAAGGGTAGCAACTTCCTAGAGCAGTACTATCTCGAGGCTAACACTCAAGACGATGATAAGGCGAGCAAGGATGAAACGGTAGTCATGTTGACTGACGAGCGTACCGCTTGGATCACCCACGACCACGGAAAGAAATGGAAGAAGGCCATCGACGACGAGATTGTCCGAATTTATCCGCACCCATACGAGAACAACTATGTCTACTTCCTTACTGCGGGCAAAAAGGTTTACTATTCCGAAGACCGAGGACTTCACGACAGCATCCACTCGTTCCAGGCACCGGTCATGCCAAATAAGGAAATGCTTCAGATCATGCAGTTTCATCCGAAAGAGAAGGGCTGGCTCATCTGGATGGGCGGCAAGAACTGCGACAAATTGGGAGATAAAGACTGTCACACAGTCGCCTACGTCTCGCAGAAAAATGGAGAAGAAGAAAGCTGGGAATCCCTTGTGCCATATGTGAAGAAGTGCGCATTTGTTTGGCGTGAAGCTGGTCGAAGCGTCAAGGAAGAGCAAGTTTTTTGCGAGCAACATACGAACGAAGAAATGGGTGCACCCCTCGAGCTCATCTCCAGCGAGGACTGGTTCAAGAAGAAGGAGGTCAAGTTCAAGTCCGTCGTTGAGTTCGCGACAATGTCTGAGTTCATCGTCGTTGCTACCAAAGCCGATGACGGAACCTTGCACCTGGATGCAAGTCTTGACGCGAACACCTTTGCCGAGGCCAAATTTCCTCCCAAGTTCTTCGACGTCCACCAGACTGCGTACACGGTATTGGACAGTTCTACGCATGCTGTGTTCTTACACGTCACGGTTAACCCACAACGGGATCAGGAATACGGCTCTATCATCAAGAGTAACAGCAACGGCACCTCCTATGTTATGAGCCTGAGCGGTGTCAACAGGAACACGGAAGGTTACGTCGATTTTGAGAAGATGCAAGGACTTGAAGGTGTTGCTGTTGCCAATGTTGTCATCAACGTGGATGAAGTCAACCAGGGCGCCAAGAAGAGGAAGCAGAGTCGCATCACTCACAACGACGGCGCAGATTGGGAGGCTATCCGAGCACCGGCAAAAGACTCCAACGACAAACCTTACGACTGTGATGTATCGAACAAGGAGCAATGTGCTCTGCATATCCACGGATACACCGAGCGCGCGGATGCTCGAGAGATGTACTCTTCCCCGACTGCAGTTGGCTTGATGCTCGCCGTCGGCAACGTTGGATCTGAATTGAGCACCTTTGGCGAAGCTAACACTTTCATGACGACTGACGCCGGCATTACCTGGAAGGAAGTAAAGAAAGGTACCTATGCTTGGGAGTTTGGTGACCAGGGCTCGGTAATCGTCCTAGTCCGCCGGGGCGAAGATACGGACCATATCTACTACTCTCTCGATAGCGGTGAGAAGTGGAATCTTCACCAGTTTTCAGATCATAAGATGCGCGTCGATGCGATTACCACCGTGCCCAGCGATACATCGCTCAACTTCCTGTTGTGGGGCAAAGACAGCAAGGAACTCGTCGCTGTCAACATCGATTTCTCCGGGCTGCCCGAATTCGAGGATGAATGCAAACTCTACGAAAACGATCCCACCAAGGGAGACTACGACCTCTGGAGCCCGCAGCATCCTCTCCAACAAGACGAGCCGGAGTGTCTCTTTGGTCATGTTGCGCAATATCATCGCAAGAAGCGAGACGCCAAGTGCAGAAACGCCCAGCGGATCGACCATATGCACGACATCGCCAGGAACTGCTCGTGCACCAGACGCGACTATGAATGGTAAGTCGTCTCCGTACTTGTTCACTTTATTTGAACAGCATGAACTCATTTGTCACAGTGCATACAACTACGAGCGCCAACCCGATGGTGATTGCAAAAAGGTCAAAGGCCTCACGCTCCCAGACCCCGCAGCAGTATGTGAGAACAAAGGGGTGACAGAGTGGTGGGACAACACTCGTTTCCGCAAGATCCCCCTGTCTACCTGCGAGGGCGGCACCGAATTCGACCACACGGGCTCCGTACACGCTTGCCCTGGCTTCGAAGAGGACTTTGAGAAGAAGCATGGTGTCTCCGGTTTCACCATTTTCCTCGCTGTCGTCCTTCCGTTTGCCGCAGCCGGTGGTATTGGGTACTACGTCTGGCAGCACTGGGACGGCAAGTTTGGTCGCATTAGGTTGGGAGATAGCGCAGGTGGAGCGTTTGACAGCGATTCTCCGTGGGTCAAGTGGCCTATTGCTGCCATTTCCGGACTGGTGGCGGTGGTGGCAGCTATCCCGCTGCTGATCGGTAGTGTGTGGAGATTTGCGGCTGGAAGCATGGGTGGCGGCTATGGTGGCAGAACGTATACTAGTAGGAGTTCTTTTGCCAGAGGAAGGGGCGATTATGCCGTCGTGGATCCTGATGAGGGGGAGTTATTGGGGGATGAAAGCGATGAGGATGTGTAAGGGTGATGGATGATGAGATGACCCATTTACATGGGACGTGTGTAAAGCTCTTGTTTGCCCGTGGATATGGCGAACGGTTGTGCGCAGTTGGGGAATTTGTGAGTATGGAGACAGGGATAGATAGGATGCTCGTTTTGTAAATGTTTTTTGGTGACAATCCCAGACGTTGTTCATGACTATAGAATTCAATGTACATTTGTTTATATTGAAACGTGGGTGTGTGTGTAGTGGTGAAGGGTGAGGGTAACTTTTACCGCAGCTCAGTACAATCTTACTCGTAACATATCACGGAGTACTAAGAACCTGGATTTAGAACATAGACTTTGGCCGCCGAACAGGTTGGCGCGTGCAGATGTTCATCTAGAAGTCTACTTTATTTTACCCACCTCGCACCGTGCACGATGTGGCTGTCAAGAGTCAAGACCATAGCCCTGTACCATAGCGCCAAGACAACACCACCAAAAAGATAGTTAGGTGTGATCGGTAATCTTAGTATATATCATCACGCCCTGCCCTAGTCGTAACAGTGGCGCAGGTGAATTGAGGGGGGATGGCAGGTGCAAGCTTGATATAAGTGGGTAATGTTTTGTAGTAAAACCATCATTTCCTTTCTTCTCCGCGCTTTTACTATGCCACTGTCAATAATCTGGCATATGGACATGTTTCTGACAGCGGCCGTTCTTTTTAGTAGCAGTTCATGCTGTAGGTATGGCCGGCGACGATTGGGTACGGTCGGTAAGTGCATGCTACTGTTTCTCATGCGTCTTTTTTTTATTTCCGACTTGTTCAGGCGGCCCCACAGCCTCCAAACAAGTGGTACGAGCCGCCGAGTCGAGGACGAAACGCGGCAGAGAGACCGGGCGTCGTGGCGGTTAGCGCGAGGCGGTGTGTGCCTTACTACTGTGTATGCTCGAAAGGGGCCTGCATCTTTATTACCGTAATTGCACATGTAACGACAACTTGGGGTGCAGAGTGAATGGCTATTTACGTGTATGGCCATGTACTAATTACCCGACTGCAGACTGCGTACGGATCCAACAACAGCAACAGCAACAGCAACAATTTGTGCGAGGGTCCTTAACCAGGGCTGAAACGCCTATATTGGGCGCGTGGTCATGGTTGTTTGGTTTGTATCGAGGCTGGCGGCTGTCAACTCTTGCGGCGACGAGGCATCAACTTTCAAGTACCGGGTGGTTCAGGCAACGGGGCGCTCGTTGGACGCCACGGCTCTGTTTGGTGGTCGTGGAAGTGCATTTTGCATTGCATTTGGATGCGCCGCACACCCCTTGACCGTGCGGCCCTGGTCTTTTTTCCAAGTAGTGTGGGCCTGTGTTTGGGCCTGGTTTATGCGTCTGTGGGGTGTGGGCCACAAGGCTTGCCTGATTTGGTCCGTGACGCAGGCACACGTTGTTTCAGATATGCATGGCCAATCGGAGCGGAGACCCTGGCGGTTGCTCCTTCTTTCTGCGTCAACACGTAGAGGGCCAGTGTTTGCACTCGGCTTGCGCATAATAATAAAACTGATGTGAGGATGAGCAAACAGAAATATCTTCAGCCTCTTCATGCATGCTTTCGGTCATTGGCAGCAGTCCCTGCCTTTCGCGCGGTCCCTGTAGGCTGTTGCTCGACCTCGAACAATCTCCCGAGGCGCCCCAATGGCGCATCGCACGACCCCTGGCCCGGGCTCGCTTCATCCCCCGGCTAGCCGCTAGTGACCTGTTGCAGGCCATCAGGCTTGGCTGGCGGCGGTGCAGCAGTGAATTGGGTATGGCATCTCGCGGGAAGAGGACGGCTGCCAAGGCGTTTCAAAAGCAACCGCCGTGTCGCTCAGCTTGGTGCATATGGCCTGGACACCTGCGACGCGAGTACATGAGGCCGTTACCTCCGCCTGGGCTTTTTCCCGTTACTCCTCTCCAGTGGTCTTGGTCCTTCCCTTCCTCTTGCAACCTCACGCGCCTTCCTTCGCTTCAACCACACTCACTTTCGTTCATTTAGAGTGCCTGTCTCTCGCTCAACACACTCACTCTTTTCCACTCACTCACTCACCTTCACTTCGCTTCTCACTCCCTCTTCTCGCGTGCTGGCACGTCTTGGCCGATACGCCTAACACCTCAGACCGACCTGCCTGATACACCACTTCGCTGCATCCTCATCGTTTGCGAGTACATGTAAGTACTTGGCCCTATGCGAAGCACTCACTGTGTGTGCCTGTTATGCACCCCAAACTGCCCCAGCTTCTCCAAGCCGCATAGTGCCTTGGTAGCTCGTATATCAAGGCCTCACTGGGTCCCTGACATCGTTCGCATTCAAGGTCGCTACTGCCCACTTTCTATAACGCTCGGGAGATCGTCGCTTGTTTACCGCTTCACCTGCCGTTTGTTCACACTAGACCGTCACTGACCCCGATAGATCTCCTTCCACGCTCATTCCCAGTGACCACTCGGACGGCCACGCCTTTGCTTCTACTCTTTCTACAACAATTTTTTACCGGATCCGATCCTTCCTGTAATTATCAGTTATCATGAAGGCTTTCTTCGCCACCGCCGCCGGCCTTTTGGCCGCTGGCTCAACCGTGCTTGCAGCAGCCAGCCCCAAAGGCGATGGCTACATCAGCAAATTCACTCTTCCCGCCAACCATACCACAGAGACCGAGGAGTACATCATTACCTTCTGGCGCAACGAGACTATCCCCAGGCAGATCGACGAGTACCTGGACATGATGTCACTCAACAAGGACGATGCCCTGAAGTTTGAGTCGGTCGGCGACAACCCCAAGGTCTTCATTGTTGAGATGTGCGAGGAGCATGTCAAGCCGTGGATGGCGCTGACTGAAGTCAATGTTGTCGAAAGGAAGGCCATGGTCAAATCCTACGCGCAACAGAACGGCTCTCCTTGGGGCTTGCAGCGAGTTTCTAGCGCGGCCGGCGCATTTGGCGATGCAACAGCCCAGGATTTTACCTACTCTTTCGACGACGAGAGGCTCGGTGCTGGCGTTGACATCTACGTCATCGACACGGGTGTCCGAACTTCCCATGCTGTCTTCACCGGTCGTGCCACCCAAGGTTTCACAGCAACCGGCTCCTTCGTAGACGGCGATGGCCACGGTACTCACGTCGCCGGTACTGCCGGTGGCGCTAAGTTCGGAGTCGCTCAAGGTGCCAACATCATTGAGGTCAAGGTGCTTGGGGACGACGGATCTGGTGCGTCTTCTGATACCATTAGGGGTATGGACTGGGTCATTGCCAACCACAACAAGCGCAAGAATGAGCCAGGCTTCGTTGGTTCCATTATGAGCATGTCTTGGGGTCTCGAGGGCACCGCTCAGTCAGTTGACGAGGTCGTTGCGGGTGCCTCCGAGGCTGGTATTCACGTCTCGGTTGCTGCCGGAAATGAGGGTGTGGATGCTTGCGGTAATACCCCTGCTCACCTAGGTGGTGCCAGCTCCAACATTGTCACTGTTGGCTCCGTCAACATTGACAACGCCATCTCCCGCTTCTCGAACGTCGGCAGGTGCGTTGACATCTACGCCCCTGGTGAGGATATTCTCAGCGCCTGGGCCGAGGGCGACAATGTCATCAAATTCCTCTCCGGCACTTCCATGGCGACTCCTCACACCACCGGTGTGATGGCCTATCTCATGACGCAAGACGTTGCCGGACTTGGTCAGAACCCTGCCGCGCTCAAGGCCAAGCTCCTCCAGACTGCTCGCGAGGGCCAGATCCGTGGTAACACTGCTGGAAGTGCCAACTTGCTCCTCAGCAACGGTGTTGACGGCTCTGTCGCCAAGCGTCTCACTAAGAACTACGTCGTGCCCGAGCACAGCGGCCTGAACGGCAGCCCAGCAGCGCGCGCCTCCGCCATCATGGCCAAGGACCTGACCCTCGACAAGCGCTTCAAGCTCCACTCCCGGGAAACCGAACTCCGATTTTAGAGAGAAAAAAACAACACATGAGTGCATAGCCTTTGCATGATACCCCTCATTGTTGGACAAAGTTCGAAAAGTTTACTCTAGGCATTTCTGTCTGATAATAATCAAATGTACCTCCGTCAGCACGGACTGGCTTTCTTTTTCTTCTTTCTCTTCATCAACGTGGGAATGTGTGGCCTGGGCTTAATTTCGACTGTCAATAATTTTTTTTTATTACCCATTGCATTGAACCGGCTCGATGGACGGGACATGGCGGGGAGGGGGCGATGCGGCCGCGTGAGACGATTTTTCTTTTCCGAAGCGTGGCATGTTCATGCGGCAGGATAGGTATGTTGGTCGGCGGGTCTTAGACGTATGTACGCTTAGATGAACCTCGTAATTCCAATACGTGCATGCGAGAAAAAAAAAGGACTATGGGCTTCGTGCGATTTGTGTAATAAACTCATTCAGCACCTGCCATCGGGGACCTACCATATTTCCTATTTGGCTTTTTTTAGTGTTTCTGCTGAATGTTAACCGAGTACCTATAAGCTAGAATTTACCTTCTTTCTAAGATTATTTAACCTAAGCGCCGAACACTTTTCTTTGCAAGATTCATCATGTTATACAAAAACGTCTGGGTAGATAGGTACGCAACTGTAGTTCAAGCACTGTAACTAGGGATGGAATCATGAACCAAAGACGAACTGTCAAGCCCTTGCTATGTATAACCAGGTTGATATTACAATATTATTATTAGAGAATCGTACAGTTCCCTCTTACCGGCTGCTATTAATACACATATCTTACATTAGACAAAAAAATGGTTTCAAAAAATAAACGCCTCGTACTGAAAAAAAAATCCTCCCGCGGCAGAAGGGGTACCCATCCCTCGATTCCATCGACAAATTTGCCCTGTCGAGCCCCACTCTGCGCTCGCTGGCGCTTCCCTAGGCGTTCATTACAGCTCTCAAAAGAGCTTTCTCCATACCTACACATTACATCAGCGGTCATTCACCGTTGTCCATAGCCACTGCGCCACTCTTTCTCAAACGCTCTCCCATCAGCAACTATCCTCCTCGACCTCTCCCAAATCGCAGCCTGAATAGAATCGTAAAGTGAGTTCCCCACAATAAACTTATCCCTCAGCGAGCCGGGGATCAGATGCGCACCATGACTGACCAAGCACAGCGCAACCGGTAACAATTTCTGAAAGATGGCATCGTCATGACGCGCATACCACGAATCCATCAGGAGTTTATGCAAGGCCGTCTCGTTAACTCGGTCCACTTGGTTGGCTTTCGCCCCGTACTTGAAGAGCATTTCCATAATCTCGAGCGCGTCGGCGGAAGAGCCTGTGGTGGCGAGGCGCACGCAGCGGTGCAAGGCTGTGAGGTGGCTGTCCGGGGGCGAGTACCCGACCGTGGCACCGTTTGCGATGAGTAGCTTTGCGACAGGCACGTTGCCGAAATGGATAGCGATGAGGAGGGCGGACTGCCCGTTCCACCCCTTCAACGCATTCACATCAGCGCCGAAGTCGAGGCATAGGCGTGCTACTTCGATGCGCTTGGCCAGGTCGGGAGCCTTGGGCGATATGGCAAGCCTGTAGATCAAGTAGGGCCAGTGTTCGTTCACGTTTTCGCCATTTTGGAGGCGGATCCGGATTTCGGGTAGATCTGCTGCGTATATCGCCCCGTCCAGGCTGGCGTGACGGTAGATGGGATGCGTCCGCACAGTGCGACGGCGTAGTGACCTGTCCGTCGTTGTGGGAGGATAGCGGACAGTCGCTGTCGATATCGCGGGTTCAGGTTCAAGTACCGATGGTGGCTCCGCGGAATATCCACTTGCATCTTCTGGGACTTCGTTCATGCGAAGCTGGCGTGATAGATACTCGAGACGAAGGAAGAAGAAAATCCACATTGTGAGTATGATACCCAGCACAAGAAGCCCACGAGTGGGAAGTTCACCAGCAGAGACTTGCTTCCCAGTCCACGTCACCCGCATCGTGTCGTTGAACTCATGGCGATCTCCAAGAAGACCCCTCCTCGCCTTTTCAAGTAAACCGGGCTTTACGTATGGGGGCGGTGGTATTTGAGCCTTCATAGCCTTCAAGCAAGCTTGACTCTCAACACCAGCTGCTACCTCCTCTCTGCACTCCTCGATAAAGTCCTTCAGTGCTGTCCATTCAGCAAGCTCCAATGCTCTTTGTGACATACCCTGCGACTTGAACGCAGGCGATAACGCGACAACCGTGAATAGTGCGCCGACTAATGCAACCACCCAGCCGAGGTGGGTGGATGTCTTTTCAGAGAAGGTGAAGGTGGATCGGATGGATGTCCATGATACGCTTGGGCGGAGAGAGGGTGCTGACGCGGCTGACGATACGTCATCTCGGTTTGTGAGCTCAGTCACATTCTCAGATTGAGTAGTTGTGGTTGAAGTTGTAGTCAATTGTGGGATTGGAATTGATGCAGGGGTAACGGGAGGCTCGATGGTCAAGGTTGTGGATGCCATCGCGGGAATAGTTGGCGATCGAAGGAATGGACGGTGGTGGACAGGACGGGGTAGTAATACTGAGGCATGACAGTGACAGGCAGCAATGCAGGGAGTGACGATCAGTTGCACAGGGTATGTTTCCTAGTGGTGGTGGACGTCAAGCATGGGGCTGAAGTGGTGGCTGTACCCTGTCAGCCCATTCATACGTCATCGGCCTTTTCCCCCCTCCACACCTTCTACTGTTTTGGGAACACACGAGCCAGTGCGTTCGGTGTTGCGAAAATTGGCTTAAGAGATGACAGGTATCATCAATCGAAGCACAGTTGCGAAATTACAACAATCTTTAGGGCATCCCTAGCGCAGTGTTACCTATGAGAGGAACAAAGCATCTTACGCAGAGAACAATCTATCTGCCCCGATGAGAAATGATACACATCTAGCCAACGTCCCAGTTGCTCTTCACCCCATGTCTAGGTAAGGCTAGCGCCTGGCAAAAAAACCACCTGACCGTTCAACATCATGGACTCCATCCATGCCTGATGAGCCACCACAAACGTCACCTCACCGCCAACATGAAACTCAACCCTCGCAACACAGAATAGTAAATCCACTTCCCACCTTATCGTTTCCATAAACCCCCAGCATTGCAGTTGACTCAGGAAGCATGAACTTCCTCTCCCCCTCATTCGACAAAACCATGTGCGATAAAGAATGCAGATGCAGTCCGCGTTACTTCTGGACTTCTCAATGTAAACATAGTTTTCAGGTAAAATTTGCTAAGCAGAGATTCTGTCCAACTTTCGAACAGAATTGGTAGTCTGATCGTTGGTGGCATCAATCGTACCGGGTGAACAGAGTCCTGGATACTTTTATATATAGACTGACCATCGATAATGTTCACTTGGGCGGAACGCTACTAATATTTTTGATTATATCTTTTACACTCATGCTCAATGACAAGCCGTTCCAATCGCATAGCTTCCAAGCAAGACCCCAATAGCGCTACAGTCAAATAACTTCTACTTCGGCCAACTTCCTTACTGTCTCTTATTACGCTGCGGGAGAGAAGCATTGGTGTACTTAGAATAATACATGCGCTTGTTGGAAGGCTCACTAGTGAAAGGAAATAACTATGAATGCATTCTGTTCGATGATGGTTGTGTTGTTCTTCTTGCTACGTGAGGGCACTACGGAGGTGTACATGACCTAAAACAAGCAGAGCCGAAGTAGGACCGAGTCGGCCCGTCAGGCTGCGATAAGCAGCCAACGTTCCTACTGATACTCATAATCCGACACTGGAAGTCTTTTCTTTCTGGATAGCAAGTAGCTCTGCGTGTATCAGTAGTGACTGTGTGTATCGGTAGTGACTGTGTTTGTGTAACTCCTCAAATACTAGAGCCTGCTGGCCTCTGTACCCATCCATCCACTCGGACTGTCAGCTCGTTGTCGTCAAC
>ML975406.1:0-58664 GCA_010015605.1 Decorospora gaudefroyi
CTTGAAGAGCAATTAGCAGTAATAACTAAGCGAAAAACGCGCAAAAGGAAGCGGGTCCAGCATGGTGGCACTATGGAGTATGGCGAGGCAGCATCTCAGGTAGCTGCTGAGGCCGCTGTGGCTGCTAAGCGGTCGAAGAAGGCGCGTGGTAGTGGTGATCATGAAAGAGCCCAACCAGCTCTACGGCGCTGTGGGAACTGCGGCGGGACAGGGCACAATGCGCGAACGTGCAAAAAGGATACAGAGGCATCTTCTGAATCAGATGTGAGCACGACGTACGTAGGCTCCTTGTTTGATAGCGATGAAATTGAAGATGCGTGAGTTAAGTTCGTCGTGCCAAGGAATTTTGGGCGGTTCGATGGGTTGGGCAGCTCGATGGTGGAATACGTTATAAAGTGTTAATATTAACTAGTTAGGTGTTTATTTAGCGCTCGACGTTTATTAGATATAATTAGTATATACCTAGTGTTAGGGGCGGATCTAGGTGGCGCTAGAGTCTATAATCGATTATACTTACCTTACCTTTTTAGGTTGCCTAGCATAGGTAGTAGCGCAAGGCTATATTCTAACATATGTTCTATACCTAGATACAAGATATACTAGTCTTATTAGGGTGGCGACAACTAGATTTAGTTAGTCTCCAAGTCGACCGAGGTATTTTCATGGTACCGTGACATGCCGACACTCGCTTTCCGCGCCTAGATCATTTTTGGTTGAGGGTTGCGGACGTTACTCCGACCAGAGTAGTCCGTATCACTGAGAGCAATAACCCGTCCGTCGAACACGAGGCACACGTCTAGCTATAGGCCCGCAAACCTGTGAGAAAAAGCTCTTAGAGCTTCCACTCTTTCCATTGGGCGGCTTTACCACGTACGGCAATCTCTATTTTGAGAGTGCCTACCTACCCATGAGCCGTGGCCGGCGAATTACCGGTAAGCTCGGGCCCCAACAGCGTACCTGCGTGTGTCTCCCGTACACGAGGAAACTAAGGCTCCCTTGCTGTCTTACGTAAATGCTTAGCACCGATGATGGCATGGCGGTACTTCATGCTCTATTCTCTGTAAATCTCCGACAACGCGATTTATCAAAGACTATATTCGTAAGTGGTTGGAGGAAACGGGCAGATGGCTACCAGTCGAAAGTTTCCACAAGAACTTTCTCGAAGTTCTCTATAATGTCCGTGAAGCTCGATCAACTAGACAACTAGACTTTCGATTTGTTCATCACAAGTAAGAACGCGTGCCCTCACCGTCTCTTGAGTATGGTACCCATGTAAACATCACTCCATGCCTTCGTATTAAACGTGCGTTGGGCCGTTGGCCCATGCGACGCACGAACCTCCGAGTTTGATGTTGAGTATACGAGGTAGCGTGTGGATACTTCTGACGTCTGTATACGAGATATTGGAATATATAACTACCAGATCTTCACCTCGTTGAAGCCACCCATCCCATCCATCTCAATACCGACTCAACCAACACCAAACCAACAGCCTACCACAACCGCCACCATGCAGTTCGCACTTCCCCTTCTCGCCCTCGCTGCTGCCGTCAGCGCCAGCAGCCCCATCGAGGCCGCCTGGAATGTCACTCGTTCTTACAACGACGTCAGCCAACAGGTCGTAGGCGTCCAGATCACCGCAGTCTTTGTTTCGGAAGAATACCCCCAGGGCCTCGAGTCCAAGTGCAGCTGGGTTGAGAAGGGCCGAATCTACGGCGTCTCGTGCACCCCAGACACCTTCTCCGTTGAGCCCCAAGACGATGGCTACAGTAAGTCTATCTTGCACGAACACGTACAAGAGGATTGGAGGCTAACGTATGACTTCCCTGTAGCGCTGAAGGTCCAGCAAACCATCGAGAAGCCTACCAAGCAGGTCGTGTACGGAGAGGGCGAGGTTCCCCGCAAGGGTCACGCTGTCATTCCTGTCAACGCTCGTGTCGCTTAAACGCCTACGCATTGATATGAAGACAGGATGGAAGATACAATAAATAATACCGGGCCCGTCCCTGCACTGTAGCTGGGACTATTGGTATTAGGGGCAGTATGAGTGTATAAAGAAGCAGCGCTTTACTACTTGAAAGAATTGCTCACAAAAGTATCTAAAATAAGGCAAAACTTATTCGGATGCCCTAAAACCATCACATATAACTTAGAAGTTAAGACGAAAGGATTCGCGCAGAGGAACCTTAATTAGGCAACTTCTTAACAGGTGTTAATTACTTCTAGCTTTTTTTCGTGCACGGTAGAGGTTTGCTTTCATCTAATGTTTTAGCAACTTACCTAATTAGGCAACTTCTTAACAGGTGTTGATTACTTCAAGCTTTTTTTCGTGCACGGTAGAGGTTTGCTTTTATCTGATCTTTTGCCAACTAACCTAATTAGGCAAATTCTCAACGGGTGTTGATTACTGCAGCTCTTTCTCATTCCCAACTGACTTCAGATGGTTTTAGGGCATCCGAATAGCGTTTTGGGGCATCCGAATAAGTTTTGCCTAAAATAATTCGCAAGGACGGGCCTGACTTGAAAAAGATCGCATGTACCAATGACCTCGCAGTGCATTCAATAAATTGTTTTTCAAATGGCAAAGTGCAAATGTGAGCACGCCTCTCCAGCAGTAAACTCGCGCTGAGTACTCTGTATTGCGGGGCATTGTGCTCAACCGATGATACCCGCAGAGATTCATCAGGATCCCAATGCTTACCAATACCAACATCCGATAAGTACAACAAGAGAGACACACCGACATCATCCACGCACTTGAATGTCGACACAACACTCAGTCTTCCCTGGCTACTACGGTCGTAAATCTCATAACCTTCACACCGCCAAAACATACCGGAACCCCTCCACCCAAGATGCCGTTCACCGTCCTATCCGACGCAAACATCCAAACCCTCCTCAACAACCTCACACCCACGGACGTCACCTCCCTAACCCAATCCCTCAACTCTGCCCTAATCCAATACTCCTGCGCCAACGAAACCCAATACCAACCGGCCCGGGCCCATGTCACTCGCCCAACGGGGCAAACAAGCCTCTTCATGCCAGCCACAACGCCGACATCTATCGGCGTGAAAATCGTCGGCGTGGCGCCCTCATCGACCCCCGCGCGCGGCCAGAAACCCGAGCCGGCGCTCCGCAGCGTGCTGACTGTGTGCGATGCGCGGGGCGCCGCTGTCGGCGTTCTGAACGCTGCGGAGCTGACCGCATTCCGCACGGCGCTGGGGAGTATGTTACTCTACCGGTTCCGCAAAACGAGTGATAACATTCTCGTTTTCGGGGCGGGGAAGCAGGCCGAATGGCATATTCGGCTCGCTGTGCTACTCAAAGGTGATGCTATCCGCAAAATTACTATCGTGAATCGGTCTGCTGCGCGCGCAACGGCGTTGCTGGAATCGCTGTCACAGTCGGGCGTGGTGGGGTCGACGGCCATCAAGATGGACGTTTTCGACGTGGAGAAGAAGGGAGAGGCGGATTTGGCGGCCCTGGTTACGGAGGCTGATGTTGTTTTTTGCACGACGCCTAGTACTACTCCGCTGTTTTCTGCTGCGGTTCTTGCTACTGAAGCGGCGAGGAAAAAAGCGAGGTATGTGGCGGCGATTGGGTCGTATCGGCTGGATATGGCGGAGATGGATCCGGAGATGCTGAAGCAGATTACGGATCCTGAGGGACCGTTCTCCAATCAAGTATACGATGCGAGTATTGCAGTGGATAGTATCAAGGGATGTATGGATGAGGCGGGGGAACTGGTCAGTGCGGGGATTAAGGAAGAGCGCATGGTTGAGGTGGGGAAGATGGTTGGGTTAAGGGAGGGTCATGGTGGGGAAGCGGTAAGGAAGTGGTTGGAGGAGGGGTTTGTGGTGTATAAGAGTGTGGGGGTCGGGGTTATGGATATTGCGATTGGGAGGGCGTTGATGGATCTGGCTGGGGAGAAGGGGGTGGGTGTGCGGCTGGATAGCTTTTGAGATGTTGGTACGCCGCCGTTATGTGGCCCAAATAAGGCTATCGTGAAGTACGTACGGCTCAATTTCTAGGGTTGTAAAGTGAGGCGCAGAAATCAAGCCCCGAAGTAGCGAGCAATTCCTATTGAAAATCATGGTCCCAACTCCCAAATACCAACCGAACATAACGCATACATAAAGGCGCTGAGGAACCGAAAAACGCATGGCGTGTCCAGACATCCTACCAAAACCCTTCACACCCACCAGACCAGGCCACTTCACTACCACTTATCAAAGTCTCGGCCCTCCCACCCCATCCACCAACCTCCTTACCTCCTCCGCAATCCCAAATGCAAATAAATACCCCAACCCACCCACCCCATACGCATGCACAACATCACGCTCCCTCTGCACTCGAAGCCCACCTTTCCTCGCCGGCCGAAAACCCACAATATCCTCCCCCTGTGTCTCCAGATCGACCCAATCGAATGCGCCTTTAGTCAACGTGTTGACTCGGTCCATGATCTGCGGGCGGAGCGCGACGTCGGGCTGGGATGAGAACTGCGCGGGTTGGGACACGCCGCCTAGGATGAAACCGGCGGACGAAGGGCGCGGGATAGCATACGTGTAGTGAGAGCCTTGATGCAGCGTGGCTTGATTGAACAACGATTCGGATTCGCGTGGTCCAATTTGTTTGTCGCACTTGACGAATATTGTTTGTCCGCGCACCGCATATACGGAGTTGTCGTGCGCCAACATTTTTGCGCCGAGGCCCGTGGCGTTGATGAGGAGGTCTGCGCGGGTTAGGGTACGTAGGGCGGCGAGAGACGGCAGTGTGTGGTTAATGAATTGGACATTTTGATTTTTCAATCCAGAGGTTAGCCAGGGGAGGAAGTCGGTTGGGTTGACGATTAGGCCGTCATAGGAGAAACCTAGAGTTGCGCCGCGGGGTAAGGAGGCGGGAGGTATTAGGGTGAAGTTTTGCATGTGCGGTTTATACCAGATTGATTTGTCGTTGGGTCTGTCGTCGTAGTATTCTGTTATGCGAAGCGACTGGTGGGCATCTTGTTCAGTATCGTGGCGATTGGGCTTGGGAGGTGGAAGTGGGACGGACCTTGACGCCGCTTTCTGGATAGGTCTCGAGGAGATGTTGGTAGAATTTCAAGGAGGATAACTGTAGCTCGGAGAATCCGCTGTCTGGGTGGGGTGCCAGGAGCGCTCCTGCCCTGGATCAGACGAAGGTTATTTCCATGATCGGTGACGTGTGTGAGGGGAAATGACGGACCATGGACTTGCCCATTCCGTCGACTTGTCGCCGGGAAAGTTTCTTGCTACAATGGTAACGCGGTGTCCGGCTTCCGAGAGGAGGTATGCGCACGTGAGACCTATGACGCCGGCGCCTGCTATGGCGATGTGCTGGGGATGAGGACTAGGCTGGGAGGGGGACATTGTGTGATGGAGTGGAGTCTGGATCTCTTGGTAAATGGAAGGTGGACAATGATGGGAAAGTAGGTTTAATAGTCCCAGATAGTTCTTCAGCTGGGGTCGTCCCGTGTTTGACAGAGCACCATATTATCATGCCATGTCTCTACGACATATCCAAAGTAAACACCGAAGGTAACCGAGCACATCAAAGCAGTTTGGGTTCCGCGATGCGTGCGCGAGTGGTATTTGGCGGTCGGGCACTTTCCCGTCGGGTTGGCATCGAAGCATGCATGGTTCGGATTGTTCGTCCGGTATCGGGCGTGCATGGGAGAGTTAACAAGAAGTACTCCGTAGCTGGGAGATGTAACTATAAGTTAACTAAGTTAACTTAACTTAACGTTAACTTAACTTAGTTAACTAACGGAATGTCTTGCTTGTGTCAGCACTGGCTGTGCACCTAAGTTAGGCCCAACTCGGTGTAGCTCGGTGACTGAAAATACAAGCCCCTGGGTACTCCGTAGGCTGCCCCTCCCCTCGTTGATGCCCCGCCGAAATTTTTGGAGATTCCTTTTCACCCACCATGTGACGTCGCGTTCCTGATACATCTCTTGTCCTACAACATGGCGTCGACCGAGGATCCGTACCTCATCCTACCCGGCTCGTCAGCCTTCTCCGACTTCCGACTAGAGCGACTGGCACAGGCCATTGGTGCGAAGGAAGTGCGCTCGCTATGGGTGCACTTTGTGAACCCGGTGAGGGAGCTGAGCAGTGACGAGTTGAAGACGCTGCAGCAGATCCTCCACTACGGCGAGTACCCCAGCAGCAATGACCGCCTCTCGCAGACGCTCCTCGATGCCGTCCATCGCGGCGGCGAGCCACGTGACGACGGCACGGTGCTCTTCTACGTCTCCCCGCGCGCCGGCACCATCTCGCCATGGAGCTCGCTCGCGTCGATGATTGCGCGTACCTGCACCCTCGAGGAGGCAGTGAAGCGCATCGAGCGCGGCTTGGTCATCGCTGCCTCTTTCGACCGGACCCTCGACGCCGACGAGATCCCCCACCGCGACGTCCTCCACGACCGCATGACGCAGACCATCAGCCGCCGCGCGCCCAACCTTGACGCCATCTTCGGCGAGAGCGAGCCTGCGCAGGCGACGACGATCCACTTCGACGAGTACAGCAGCGCCCATGCCGCGCTCGAACACGCCAACGGGGAGCTCGGCCTGGCCATGGACAAGTCGGAGATGGAGTACCTGGTCGAGGCCTATACGCTGGAGCTCAAGCGCGGGCCCGTCGACGTGGAGCTGTTCATGTTCGCCCAGGTCAACTCGGAGCACTGCCGCCACAAGCAGTTCAATGCCGACTTCACCATCGACGGCATGCAGAAGCCGTACTCGCTCTTCGGCATGATCCGGAACACCCACCAGAAGCACCCCAAGCACGTCGTCAGCGCATACAGCGACAACGCGGCCGTCCTGCAGGGCGAGGCGGCGAGCTTCTGGGCGCCCAACGACCTCACGGGCGAGTGGCACGGGACCAAAGAGACGGTGCACATCCTCTGCAAGGTCGAGACACACAACCACCCGACGGCCGTATCGCCCTTTCCTGGTGCTGCCACTGGATCTGGCGGCGAGATAAGGGACGAAGGCGCCGTTGGGCGTGGCTCCAAGCCAAAGGCCGGACTCGCGGGCTTCACTGTCTCCGACCTGCTCATCGACGGCTTCGAGCGCCCATGGGAGCTCAACGACGTCGGAAAGCCGTCGCACATTGCCAGCAGCCGCGACATCATGCTAGAAGCACCCATTGGCAGCGCCCAGTTCAACAACGAATTCGGCCGCCCATGCACCACCGGCTACTTCCGCACCATGCTCATGCGCGTCTTCACCAACGAGAAAGAATCGGAAATCAGGGGCTACCACAAGCCCATCATGCTTGCAGGTGGTGTGGGAACAGTCAGGCCGCAGCACGCGCTCAAGGACCCGGGCGTCGTGCCCGCGGGCTCGCATCTCCTGGTCATCGGAGGACCCGCCATGCTCATTGGTCTCGGCGGTGGCGCTGCGTCCAGCATCCAGTCTGGTGAAGGCAAGGTCGACCTTGACTTTGCTAGTGTGCAGAGAGGCAATCCCGAAGTCCAGAGGCGAGCACAAGAGGTCATCGACACCTGTCGCTCCATGGGCGACCACAACCCTATCCTCTTCATCCACGATGTCGGAGCTGGTGGTCTGTCCAACGCACTTCCCGAGCTTGTTCACGACTCTGGTCTCGGCGCCATCTTTGAACTACGCGAAATAGATAACGCAGACAAGGGTATGAGCCCCCTGCAGATTTGGTGTTGTGAAGCCCAGGAGCGCTATGTGCTGGCAGTCAGTCCTGATCAGCTTGACCTCTTCAAGCGCATCTGTAATCGCGAACGATGCGCTTACTCCGTTGTTGGAAAGGCGACAGAAGAGCAGCGCCTGGTGCTCAAGGACAGGAACTCGAAAGAGAACCCCACCCCCATCGATCTTCCCATGTCGACGCTCTTCGGAAAACCACCCAAGATGTCGCGCATTGTGGAATCGCGAAAGCTGAGGTTACCTGCCTTCGACAGCAGCTTGTCCATGTACATTCCAGACACACCCAAAGACGGCTTGATTGCGGAGGCCGTGGACCGAGTCCTCACCCTACCATCCGTAGGCTCAAAGTCGTTTCTCATCACGATTGGAGACCGGACAGTCGGTGGTCTCACCGTTCGCGACCAAATGGTCGGCAAGTGGCAGGTGCCAGTAGCCGATGTGTCAGTAACAGCCACATCTCTATTGGCGGGCGTTAGGACTGGCGAGGCCATGGCCATGGGTGAAAAGCCCACTCTAGCGCTCATTTCCCCGGCAGCATCAGCTAGGATGGCCGTTGTAGAGTCTCTCATGAACATGGCCGCCGCGAGTCTTTTCGACAGACTGTCAAGGGTCAGGCTGTCCGCGAACTGGATGTCGGCTAGCAGCCATCCTGGAGAAGGCGCAGCTTTGTACGAGGCTGTAGAAGCTATTGGCATGGACCTCTGCCCAACGCTCGGCATCTCGATCCCAGTCGGCAAAGACTCAATGAGCATGAAGATGAAGTGGTCAGACAATGGCGAGGCCAAGGAAGTGACTGCGCCCATGTCGCTCGTCATCACAGCATTTGCACCTGTCGATCGCATCGACCGCACATGGACACCTGCGCTGGAACGATTAGAGGGCGTTGGTGAGACGATCCTTATGTTCGTCGACCTGGCGGCAGGGAAGAAGCATCTCGGCGGCTCGGCTCTGGCACAAACGTTCGGTCAGGTGGGCGACGAAGCGCCTGACGTCTACGATCCAGACGTCATCAAGGACTACTTCGATGCAATCGAACAACTGCACGAATCTGGCATTGTGCTTGCCTACCACGACAGGTCAGATGGTGGCCTCTTTACCACACTGGTAGAGATGGCATTCGCAGGACGATGCGGTCTCGAGATCATGCTTGATCATGTTTCCCGTTCAACCGAGCCCAAGGACGTCTTGGAAGCCATGTTCAATGAAGAACTCGGTGCTGTCTTCCAAGTGCGGAAGAAGGATGAGACCGCCTTCAACCGCTGCTTCGCCACATGCGGACCGCCGCCCGGTATGGTTAAGAAGATCGGTCGCGTACCCGAGGCTTCCAAACAAGACATCTCGTTCATCTTCGGCACCCAAACCGTCTACCGCAACAGTCGGCAAAAGCTCCAGCAGCGATGGGCGGAGACATCCTATCGTATGCAAAAGCTACGCGACAATCCTGCTTCTGCCGACGCCGAGTTCAACAGCATCCTCGATGACCGGGATCCTGGTCTTTCATACAACCTCACATTCAAGCCTGCCGAAAATATCTTACCCTTCATGTCCAATCTTCGGTCACCCTTCACGGCTAAACCCCGCGTAGCCATCCTCAGAGAAGAGGGTGTAAACGGGCAGGCCGAGATGGCCTTCGCCTTCCACCAAGCCGGCTTCTCCGCTATAGACGTCCACATGACCGACATCATATCGTCGCGCGTCTCGCTCGCCGGCTTCGTAGGTCTTGCTGCCTGCGGTGGTTTCTCATACGGTGACGTTCTAGGCGCCGGCCAAGGCTGGGCAAAGTCGGTCCTTCTACATCCCAACACGCGAAAGGAGTTCCAGACCTTCTTTGCGCGCCCAGACACTTTTGCATTGGGTGTCTGCAATGGCTGCCAATTCATGAGCAAGCTCAAGGAACTGATCCCTGGCGCGGAGCTGTGGCCAAGTTTTGAGCGGAACGTGAGCGAGCAGTACGAAGGTCGCGTCTGCATGGTCGAAGTGCTCGACCCCAAGGGACCAAACACACGACCTTCCGTCTTCCTCCATGGCATGGCCGGTTCCAAACTCCCCATCGTAACCGCACACGGTGAGGGTCGCGCACACTTCCCTTCCTCCGCCTCATCCGTATCAAACCCAGAGACTCTGTACAACGAGAACCTGGTATCCCTCCGCTATGTCGACAACTATGGCCGACAAACGGAGACATACCCGTACAATCCGAATGGATCGCCGATGGGTATTACGGGTGTGAGGAGTACGGATGGAAGGGTGCTTGCGCTTATGCCGCACCCTGAACGGACGATCCTGAAGGAAGTGGGTAGTTATATCCCAAGAGAGGTGGATGGATGGGGAGAGCTTGGGCCGTGGAGTCGGATGTTCAAGAGTGCGAGAAGATGGGTTGGGTAGGGTAGGGTGTGAGCATTGGTGCAAGGAGTTGGTAGGTTCATTTGATATGCTTTGATGATGAATGGAAACGATGAAATTCAAAGATGATTACGAGCAACATGGCGGCGTATGAAATGTTAGACCCTTTTTAACGTTGCCTAGAAGATCTAGATTGCCATCTGGACATTGCAGCGGGCATAGAGTGCAAGTCCAATGTCCTCAGTGTGCACCTTCCTGTATTTATCGCCGTGGACATTGGACAAGGAACAGAAGCTACACATACTTACCTTCTGGCTTAGAGTTTGCACAGCCGAGAAGAAGCCTGACAGCAACGAGCGCCATGTTCACCAGCGCTGACCAGGCATAGCGCCCCAGGTTGATCCATACCAATCCCATTGCCCATCATTTAAGCTCGCAGAGAGTTGCGAGGGATCCGTTGAAAATGTGGAAGCCCCCATACTCGACAGAGGGCCATACTGAAAATCAAAACCGTCAAAGTTCAGAAGGTCATCCACACCCAAATCAGCGCTATCAACGCCCAGCGCACAATCTTCCAGGGCAACTGCTCTCGTTCGCAACTCTTGATCCACACGCGCAAGCATCAGCCTAAGCTGCGTAACAACCGCAGGCGTCTCCTGCAGCCCTCCTGTCGTTTGATCCCACACAGCCCACGCCTGCAATACGAACCTCGCCAGGATTTTAAAGAAGGGGAAATGCGGCGTCTTCTCTACTGCATAGTCTGTATGCACCGAGTGCAAGAGCCGCGCAGCGCTATTGTCGCCTATTGCCTTCCACGCCAGTTCCACATGGGCCCCGTGCGGCCGCTTCCTCAGGTCGTGCACTAGATGAACGTAGGCGGGGAAGGGCATCTGAATGTATACGCTCCAGCGGAAGCGCTTGATCAGCGGCGAGGCCATGAGCCTGGTATCGCATTCGAGCATGGTACGCGCATACGACAAACCGGCATCTCGCTGCTCCTCATTCGATGGCGAAAAGGTGGCTAGATGCTGTATGAAGCGCGCCTTTGCTAACGCAAACCGAGCCGTCCAAATGGTCATGTAGTGCAGCGGGTTCTCCGTGTCGCAGCAAGAGAGAAGGTCAGACTCGAGCAGGGCTTCTAGCGCTGTCCATCTAGAAGATTCCGTACTAGCATTAACCAACGTGGGCGACGCTACGGACTTGAGGACCGGGTTGATAAAGTCCAAATGCGAAGGCGCGCGTCGTACACAGTCGGCAACCAGGGTCCGCATAACGACAAAGACCGCTTCGGAAGGGTATTGTCGGTGCCCCGTCGCCGCCGCCACATTTTTCGTCTCTGCGCGGAGATCCACGTCGCTGACATTCGCAGCCACTTTGCAATCCCACGTCGGTATCAGCGTGGCTGACCTGCTACCATTGCTCATCTCAACAATGCGCGCGTCGAATAGGACGAGTGCCCACCATAGTCGCCGACGCAGTTCTGCCTCCAGAGCAGCGTGTCTCGCATTCGCTGGCTCGGTGTTTAGTCCCATTCGTTCCGCTGTGCGCATCGCGATACCAAGGATGGACGTGAGCGATCGTGGATGAACATCGGGTTTGACGGACATCTATAGGTTTATTAACTGTTTAGCTAGCGGGAATAATAACTACGTCACGGTTACCCGGGGCGATAAAACTTACGAGGTAGAGTAGCAATGCGGTTAAGCAATCGCGATTACTGCTCTTCATGAAGTCACATCTTAGCAAGGCTTCTCTAGCGCCGAGTTGATACCGTCTGATGGTTACTTCTCGTCGTGTTCTGAACATGGTCTCGCACGCGACCTCATCGAGACTGAAGATGGCCATGCAGTATATAGAAAATAGGAGTGCTTCCAGGTTAGGATTGATATTCGTCATGTCACTCGCAGCGTCGATAATGCATGGTTGGAGAGTAGGCGTATGCGTGATTTTGAGCTGTTTGCCAGTTAGCCGAGCAACGGGAAATGTTTACGAAGATGTATTCTGATATCTTCTTTTGGGGATGAAGATGGATAGGGAAGGGGAATGAGAAGCGCACCAGAGGATCCACATTCTCTAAATATATCTGCCAAAGTTTAAACATGTGTGCCTGGCTCGGATGCAGCGCCGCAACATCGACGCCGGTATTCGGTGCACAGAAGAGAAGATATTCTCTGCGCAACAGGTCGTTGCTATACACCTGGTCCCACGCCCGGAAGACTTCTCCTAAGCGCAAAACATGGGGTGAGGATGCGGTGTGATTGGCGTCCTCGTCACTATCTTCTTCTTCTTCTTCTGCGGAACCGTGGTCGCGGTTCTGGGCCTGTGGATAGGTTAGTTCAAGTCACCCACCTGTGAATGGGATTCTCACCCCTTGGTTCATGGCATCCCAAAGGCTCCTAGCTGAGATTAGTTGATAATGTGGCATTGGGAAGGGTGGGACAGATTCTATACTTGGCTTGCGGAGTCCCAGATGTAGGCATAGTCGCCTTTTCGGACGGTAGCAAAGATGATTTCTCCGCGCAGCCATCAGACGGAACACTATCCGCGCTTGCTAGCGTAGAAGAATGTATCGACGCCCCATGCAGGGGCTGAAACGGAATCTTGTTTTCCTGCAGAAGATGCTCGTAGAGACGCAGACGGTCTAGTAGTTCGCGCTCGGGAAACCGCCGGCGGCGCTGCCGCGGAATGGAGGTACCGGAAATGCATGCCACGCCGGCTTTGCTGCAGTTGGTACACGGGGTTTTGCGGTCACATTTGACTTTTCTTTGCGCACATGCTAGGCATGCGAGCGCCCGCTGCGGCTTAGGTGCAATAGTAGGAGGAGACAGAAGGCCTGCGCTGCCGTCCGGCGTTGGAATCCCAGAGGACATGTTGTAGTGAGATGTGCAGATGGTCGGGGTAGGGTAGCAAATGGTGTTGATGCACGTGAGATGTAGTCCAGTGATTAAGTACCGGTAAGCGGCAATGCGCAACGGGCGGGTCGGGGGACCACGTGGGGTCGACCTCCTTGATGTGCGGATTTCAACACCACGCGGCGCAATGATTTGTACGTAATGGAAGACTTTACGGTGCTTAATCCACAAAAGAGACAGGAAGATGAGGTGAAAAGAAAGTTAGGATTCACCTTCGGACCGAGTCGCTTGTCGCGCAGCCTGCATTGACTCCTCGGGATTTTCTATTCTCCGAAAGCAACCACCCACAGAATCCGCCCTTCTCGGGCAAATGCAATGGTCGAGAACAGAAGATATAAAAATATTGCTTGGTAGTATAGTCGCATGTAAGTACTAAAACCGGCCCCTTCATTCACTATCTACTCTTCGTTCACCCTCGACTCTTCGTGTCCCCTCAAAGCAATGTCTCCATCTAAAATAATCCCACTACGCACCATCGAACACCCCCGACTCCCTCGCGACCCCATCTCCACACATACATCCAAAAATACTGTACTCCCTCCAGGTCCCGCACTAGACGAACACGCAGACACACAGAATACCTACAACCCCTCTTCCCCTAAGTTTCGGCTCGTAATCCTCTCCATTTACCTCTCCTTCTTCCTCATCGCTCTCGACCGCCTAATAATGGCGACGGCCATACCCGCCATTACAAACGATTTTGGTTCCATCCAAGACATTGCGTGATATGATAGCGGCTACATGCTCACATGCGCAATCTTCAATCCACTCTTCGGAAATATCTACCAACTTTACGACACAAAGTGCACGTTCCTCATCTCAATCGTCATCTTCGAGGCCGGTAGCACTCTTTGCGGTGCTGCGCCGACTTCAGCTGCTCGTATGTGACCATGTCTCCAGAGGGAGCCCACCCACCCAGCGTAGAGCAAAAGAACTAACTACCATTGTAGTCATCGTTGGGCGTGCAATTTCTGGTGTGGGGGCAGCGGGTATACGTCCGGTTCCATCATGATTGTCATTTGCCTCGTTCCGCTTCACAAGCGCCCAATGTACACGTCCTTTTTCGGCATGGCATTCGGCGTCTCGTCCGTCCTTGGACCCTTTCTCGGAGGCACATTTACAGACCATGTCTCCTGGCGATGGGTCTTCTACATCAATCTACCACTTGGCTCATGCATCTTTGCTGCAGTACTCTTCTTCCTTGTTCTTCCTTCCGTGCCAAAGGAGAAACTGTCACTCTTTACCCAAGCCAAACGCCTCGATCCTATCGGACTTTTGTTCTTTGTGCCCTCCATGGTATTCTTGCTCCTAGCTCTTCAATGGGGCGGTGCAACTAATCCGTGGTCCGCACCAAAGGTCACCGGCCTGCTCGTTACCTTCGCCATCACCTTCGTCGCATTCTTGGTAGTCGAATTCAAGATGGCGGATACCGCCATGGCGCCCGCCCGGGTTGTTCTCAACCGGTCCGTCGCCGGAGCCATGCTCTTCACCTTCCTGATAGCTGGCGGCATGACGAACGCTGTATACTATATTTCCATCTGGTTCCAGGTCGCACAAGCTCAGTCCGCCATGCAAGCAGATGTCCGCACAATCGCCATGGTGTTACCGCTCGTGCTCTTTGGCGTTGTCACAGCGGCGTTTATGCAGAAGACTGGGTACTACGTCCCTGCGATGCTCGTCTCGCCCGTTGTTTCAGCCACAGCGTGTGGTCTGCTCTCTACACTGACGCCGCATTCGGGCGCTGGAAAGTGGATTGGGTACCAGGTCCTCTACGGTGTTGGAACCGGTGTAGGTATGCAGACTGCGAATCTCGCCCCGCAGACTGTGCTAGAGCGGAAGGATGTCCCACTGGGCATGGGCCTGATGTTCTTCATGCGGCAGCTTGGAGGTGCAGTTTTTCTTTCCGTGGGGCAGAACATTTTTTCTGCGGAACTTGTCGGGCGACTATCGGGTATTGCTGGTTTGGATACGCAAGCTATTGTCGACACAGGCGCGACGGATTTGCGCAACATCGTACCGGCGGCTGAAGTGGATAGTGTTGTTGAGGCGTACAGTTACTCGCTAACCCGGGTATTCATTTTGGCTTCCGCACTCAGTTCGTGCATGTTGGTCGGGCCCTTGATGGTGGAATGGCGGAGTATTAAGAAGAGCAGCGGACCGGCCCCAACGAAGAGCGCAATAGATGCTTGAAAAGGTACTCGGGTAAAGCAGTAGATGAGAGTCATGCATGTGCTATGCGACATCAAACATTATCATTCACAAGTGGAACGAAACCATCGTACGCTCATAAGATAGTATTCTCCATCCGTTACTAACCTATCATATCGTCGTCATGCATAGACGTCTACTGCGAATACACTGCAATCGCTTCGTCAAACGCTTGATTAATAACACCAGCCCCAAGACCCAGCAATCCCGCAGTCTGTGGATCAACCTTCGCGGTCAGAGCCGTGATCAGTTCACCCGTGTGCTTTTTCAGTATTTTCAAATCGAGCAGCACGATCGGCGCTTGGAGAGCTCGTTTAAACTGGGGGTACTGCGCCATACATTAGCAAAGAATTCCACCGCCGTGTAAACCACTCACCTTCGCAATCAAAGCATCCAAACTCGACTCGATAGGTCCTATCAGACCTGCCGATGCCCCAACGATATCATTGCTCTCGGTGAGCGTGAAGTTGGAGCTTCGCTCGACGGTGTTGGTAGACTTGAGGATCATTTTGTCTAGCTTCGTCTCTGCAGCTATGACGGCAAGGGACTGGGGCAACAGTGACAATAGGCCGCCGTCCAGTCCCTCAAAGTTGTTGACAGCAGTCGTCAGATCGGCAGTCGCGTCGGCGAGGTCCCCAATTTGCTCGAGCACTTGGGGTGCGAGGTCCTCGGCGCGGCTGGTGAGGGTGGGGGCCGCGACGGCGAGGGGGAGGAGGTAGAGGATGGGGCTGAAACGCATGGTGAATGGTGAATTTTTGGTGGAGGTTTGAGATAAGTGATGGAAGTATAGCGATACCCGGCAGTGAAAATGTGGTGTCGTTGGGGTGATATTTAAATTTCAGCGTAAAAATCACTCCGCTTTCCTCCCCACCGTCATAGCAGATATCCTCCAGTAGTGATCAGAACGATCTGCGCAAAGTAAACGGTTGTCAGTTGGGAAGGAATCCTTGCCTTGCATCCAGAGTTCATTTACTCAAACTTTGCTCCCCAGGAATGCCTTCCAAAAGTCCAAGTCCCCCTCTTCTCGCATTGGTTAACGGCGCGCCTCTATGCTCAGAGGTTCACATGCTACCCGTGTGGCCCTGTCGTCGGCGATTCCTCAACGGGAGTCTAACTTCAAGCGGAAACATCTCTTAGCAAAGTTCACGTGCACCGTCGGTAGCTGGAATGTGACTTTCACAGCCCATGCTGGGCTTGAACGAAAGGCCAAAGCTTGTTGGTGGGCAATTCGCCGCTGGGTGGGAAACTCCGTGTGCCTGGCAGGGGTGGCTTGCGGGGCCCCGCATTTTGTAGGCCGAGCCGAGGTAGCGTGAAACAAGGCGGGGATGAATACGAGGGAAGGGTGCTAGGATACCTATGTGAGGTGATGTGATCTTGACGGTTGGTAGCTTTCTGTTGTTGGTCAGTATGTGTCACGATGTTCTAAGGCCTTAGCCCTAGGAGACCGACAGGACCTGTTAGCCTTCAGTAGCGTGAGTAGCTACAATCGCGTAGCCCTTAGTATATAGTATTTTTTATAGATCCTCACTTACTCCATAAGGATATGCCTTAATACACGCGGTCCTTCTTACCCGCCCACTCCAGTCGATCGGCAAGTTGTTCCCACATTGGCTCGGCACCCACTCTCCCCACACTCCTTAGTCCCGCCGTAATGAACGGAAGCAGCCTCTCAAATTCGCGATCCACCATTTTCAGAATTTCTCGAGGGCTCTGGTCGGTGCGGTTTTTCACACCGTCGTCACTTCCGCTCTTGGCATCTTCATCGTCATCGGAAACGTCTTCAACAAGAACCGGTGCGGTGCTCTTGCGTCCCGAAAGCTGGGTTTTCTTCGTCTTTGGTGCGGCATCGTGCTTGTGGTCAGTGGATTTGGCCTGTGCAAAGAGGACGCCTAGATCTAGCACTTCGATGATTGCTTTGTGGATAGGCTTGACGTCCGTGGATAGGAGGGCACGCTCATGTAGTTTCATCGTATACTTGGTGTGGATGTGTGCCATCTCGTCAATGTCCTCTGCCTTCTCCATCGACGTATTCATGTCCAGCGTGGTGAAGAAGATGACGGTCTCCGTGAGATATGATCGCACCATATCGATGAACCAAGTGAGACGATGTTGGAGCTTGTAATAGAGATTCGAGCGAGGCTTGGCTGGCCTGCGTGTGCGGAGGCGTTGTACGAGATATTTGACGCGGTAGACCTGCACGAGGAAGGTAAATACTTCTTGGTAGACGAAGATAGACGAGCGTTGAATGATGTTTTGCAGAGACCACGGGAGCTAGAATAATGGTCAGTATAAGCGTCAAGCAATTCAGGTGAAAGTGCATACGGCGTAGCGAATAGACACAGCAGCCAGACCCTTGACCGACTTCCCTTGTGCCTTTGCTTTCATGGAACGAACGACGATCTTATCCGCATTCGAAGTGGCGAGAACGGTACCGAAGACGCCCCGCGCGAGCTCCGTCAGTATATAACGATCGCTCCACCCTCTCCGTCGTGCATCTATCCGCTCAAACACCGCAGACGCGAAATCTTCAAAGACTGCTCCATTTCGACCCAGATACAGAATTTCGAAAACGTTCAGGACATGCATGAGGCCGTCGGTCTTGAAGATGTAATTGCGGAGCACTGTCGATGCAACTGAATACTTGCTACGAATCCACCCGTCAAACGCTGTTTGGAAGAGTTCAGGGAAAGGCGATAAAGGCATTTCGTTTGATGCGCCGCACACTGTCGCGTGATCGACATGTGGCTCAGGTGCTAATGCATGTGAATCTGTGTCGTAAATGCCCAACTCTTTCAAGAAAACGACACTCTTGCCGGTGTTGAAAATCTTTTTTGCCGCTGGTTGTAGGAATGAAGGCGACCGTAGTTTGTTTTGGCCGTCGCGGCGGAGCACGTATCGATCATGCCATAGCGAGTTTGTGTCACTGCTCGAGTCGTTCGCGAACACGAAGAACGTATCCTCGTCAGATCCGAGCTCACCAGCCTCCATCCATCGCCTAATCGGCTTTAGATACGTTTGCAGGCACTCGAAGAAGACTCCAGACATGTAAGAGAAGACCTCGACTTCTAGAGTCATCTGCGAAAGCGTTGTGTGTTCGAACAACGCCTCTAGATGACTGAAAGGGTTTTTGAGGAGCTGAGGTTCAATATCCGACACTATCCGTGATAGTCGTAGGATGGGCATGGACAATGTCTGCACATCGCTATACAGTTGCAGTAAACTGACCGGGATGGGCGCCTGAGGTATCAGATGTTCATGTTGCAGTGTCGATAGTGAACGATCGAACAACAGTAAACGCTTTCGTACGGCGGCCTCGAAGGTTTGGATGAGAGGTGATGTTGAGACCTTCCCTGTCCACTGTCGCAGCTGGCCTACACAGTTGCCGGTATGGGCAAATTGAGATAAAAGGTGTCCCATCGTAGCTGGTCTAGCGTGGTTAAGGACGTACTTCGAGTTGAGACGGATGTTGTGTTGTTTCTTGTCGATCTGATACAAATTTGTCTGGAGTCCGGCGAGCATAAATAGTGTCTCGCGTACGGCCTGCAGTTCTGTGATCTCGAATTCCGAATCTCTCTCGCTTGCAACAGAACTCCAGAACTGCGCTGCTTCTAGCTTGGCCACCAACTCCTTGTCTGCCGAGGTGACACAGGACTCGGGATCGTAGCTCTCATCTCCATCGACGCTAGTGGGCGGTGAGGCTTGAAGCTTTGCTCGCTTCTTCGGCGTCCTATCATCTCCCGAAGAGTCGCCGCCGTAATCGACATCTTTCCATATCTCTTCATCGCTGTACGGATCGTCGTGTAGTATCTCGGACCATGTCAGCGGCGGTGGTGGGCTAGGCGGTCTAAGCAGCTCCAGTGCCTCCACCTGCGTATTCTCCAGTGGCCGATCGGCGAGTTGCAGCAAAAGTGACAGAAGATCTGGCTTGTACTTGTTTGTGTAGCCATCCAGTTTCTGGAGTCGCACTTGGAGTGCATCGGCCAGGTCGTCACGACTCTTGATGCGGAACTTCTCATCCAACCCCGCGAGGCTAGCTGTAACTTCGAACTGGTTCGTGCGCGCATATTGGTGTCCTCGCAGGTTCCGTGAGGCGATATCCTTGGCATGCTTGTAGGCGTGTTTGTTGGTGGCCGGATCAAACTTCAGTATGGACTGGATCAGCTCATCCGTGAGGCCGGATATCCTCGTGTTTTGGGCCATGACGACACGCCGTTTCTCTCAACCGTGCCGCTCTGCGATCCATAGGCGCCGGAGATAAGTGGTGATGGTGAGACGCGCTCGATGGTGTTGGCATGCGGCGGGTCGTTCCGGCCCCACTCTAGTGAAAGCACCTTTCTCAATTCGGCCTAGTCTCTTGCGCACCGCGTCACCGCTGAGTGAGACTCGAGTTGCGAGCACTTTTGCGACTGTCGGGGCGGGACATTGTTCCCAACCCTCTCCGCCAGCACACTCTACTCACAATGGCGCTTCCCAAGAGCATGCGCTACTTGGCAGGCGCCACCATCTGCATCTTTCTGTACCTCTGCATGCAGATCTTCAGGACGCCAAGTTCCCACACGCCGATGGAGATTCCGAGCAAGTTTCCGACTAATAAAGTCGGCGACTGGGGCCATGACCCTCAATTGGATCGTGAGTATACTGGACCGTGTACTGTCTGTATGCGAGATACTAACTACTGTGGATAGCATCTGGCGAGCCCCCCGAGCCTCTGCGCCGAGTCGACGGCGACAGCTACGCGCCAAACAACCCGAACAGCGCGCGCATCAACGCTACCATACTGAGCTTAGTGCGGAATGAGGAGCTCGACGACATGCTGCAGAGCATGCGCGATCTGGAGCGGACATGGAACCACAAATTCAACTACCCGTGGACCTTTTTCAACGACAAGCCCTTCACTGACGAGTTCAAAAAGGCCACGCGAGCAGCCACGAACGCCGAAGTACGATACTACCTCGTCCCCCCTGAACACTGGGATATACCGTCATGGATCAACATGGACCTCTACGACGAGTCGGTGTCGCTTCTCCAGTCACTAGACGTGCAATACATGGAGAAGCAGTCGTATCACCAGATGTGTCGGTGGAACAGCGGCATGTTCAGCGAGCATCCCGCGCTCAAGGACATACAATACTATTGGCGGGTCGAGCCCAACGTCCATTTCTTTTGCGACGTCGATTACGATGTCTTTGCTTGGATGCAGGACCACAACAAGACCTACGGCTTCAACATCAACATCTTCGACAACCCCGACAGCGTCGCGACGCTATGGCCAGAGACGAAGAAGTTCTTGGAAGACAACCCGGAATACGTCCACCCGAACAATGCGCGCGAGTGGCTAGAAGACGACCAGCGGCGTCCCGAGAACAACAGGAAAGCCCACGGCTACTCCACCTGCCACTTCTGGTCCAACTTTGAGATCGGCGACCTGAGCTTCTGGCGGAGCAAGAAGTATCGCGACTACTTTGACCACCTCGATCGCGCAGGAGGCTTCTTCTACGAACGCTGGGGCGATGCGCCGGTACATAGCGTTGCGCTGGGACTGTTTGAGGATAAAAACAAGATTCACTATTTCCGGGACATTGGATACCAACATATACCCTTCTTCAACTGCCCCAATAACCCAAAGTGCAAAGGCTGCCTCACGGGTCGCTTCACGGATGGCGAGAAGTGGCTGAATCGCGAGGACTGCCGGCCGCTCTGGTTCAAGTACGTTGGCATGGACTGAGGTGTTATGTTCATCCGCCATGCCCCTCTTTTGCAGCGTTGTATGGCGAACATATCCAGTGTAGACTATTTTTTTCTTTAGTTTCGCGCGGGTGCATAGAGACGCTGGAGTTTTCTAACACGAATGAGTAATGTGGGTTGGCGCTGTTCATCTGGGTTTCTCGACGCATTTCCCTGGTTTGATACCTAGCTCATATACCTCTTAGACGCAATCTGCTATATTGCAGTAACACAAATGTAAGACGACATTTAAAAAACCTTTTGTGTAAGACGAGTGACCGTGATAGCGAATCGGTTAAGATAATTTTTCCCTCTTGTGGCGTGTCAGATCGACACTTCCCAATTAGGCAACTTCCAAACAAGTGTCGATCGCCGTCGCTTTTGTTCATGCAGATCACCCCCAAGGGGCTGGCGGGTAACACATGCACAACACATGCATATGCATGCACCTAACTTACCACCAGCACCTTGCCATGATCTCCGTGCTCCTGCTCCCATTATTCCTACGCAGTGGTCACATACCCAATAAGGCAAGTCTTGAGAAAACTGTCGATTTCCCTAAGCGGTCGGTAGTATGTTACTGCAGTCTGCGTCCTGTCGTGTCTCCCATCCCATGTGCACGCACACATGGGCTGCCTGTCCTAAATAGGCAAGTTCGGGAAAACGTGTTGATTGCGGCATGGTCCTGGACGAAGACCTAGATAGGTAAGTCTTAAAAAAACTGTCGATATCCCAAGGACGGTGGACTGTATGCGTGCGCACATAATATGCGAGTTTGAGTTTGGAAAATAGGGTTGATTGCGGTTTGTCTCCAGACAGGGGCTCTGTAGGCTCCTGTCGTCCTGCGAGTCTGCGACACATAGGCTGCCTACCCGAATGAGCAAGTTTAGGGAAAGGTGTTGATTGCAGCTTGCGTTGCGGCATCCTGACCGATTGCGGTGACTTTTGTGCTCTTTGTTTTCTTTATTGGACTTTCACTCTCGCCTTGCTGTAATACTTGCCTAATTAAGAAGGTATGGTAAAATCTGTCGATTGCTGTGACATCGACCGCCGTGGTTCACCACTCATTGCCTAATTAGGAATGAGTTGTAACATCTGTCGATCAATGTAACTTTCACCTAGGTCGGCATCCAGTTTCGGACGAGCCACCAACTCACGCACTCAGACTTGACTAGTTGCTCTTTGCTCTTTTACTCAATCTCACAATCCAGAATCAGCAATCATCTCTACTTCCTCGTCACTCCTAGATCCCTTCACTTTCAAGTCCTGCCTTGCAAAAGATACACTGGTTTGCTTAATTGGGAAGGTATAGGAGAGGTGTCGATTGTGGTGATCTTGGCACCTTGCAAGTGACGGTTCGTGACTTTGGCACGTGGCAGCGCTATTATGTAAGCTAACCTTTGTCACTTGTGTGGATTCGGTTGGAGCAAAACTTTTGGAATGTCTTTCACCCACAACTGCTATGACGCAACGAAACAAACTTCGCAAACATGTTAAATAAGACTGAAAGAGCCACGATTGCCGTGTGACCGGGACACACAAGCAAGAGAAATCTGATCGTCTGAGGTTGCGTACCAATCGCGGGTGGGGAAAACAAGACCAAGATTCGTGGGCCGAAAAGCTCTAGGAAACGACGAACTCCATCCGCTAGCCCAGAGTTTCGCAAGAGCCGTCTCGAATCAAGAAGGCGCAGACAAGAAGATAAAAATGCGCCATCCCGCCGCACCAACAATCATCGCCGTACTCCTTGGTTTTCTAGCCTTCATGGTCCTTTGGAGTCGAGTCCGCGGCGACGGCCATCACGAAGGAAACCCTCACCCCGATGAGGTGCCGCCAAGAAGCAAAATTCGGAACCAACAAGAAGAACAAAAAGAAGAACAAGAACAAGAAGGCGCCTCCAACGAAGCGAAAGAGGCTGGTCAGCAACTCTGAACGCTGTTCGTACTTCTTGCGCCCTGTCACCTTCTTCCGATGTTTAGGCTTCCTTTGGTGTGTTGGGGTTTTGTAGGGTGCGGTTTCGGGTGGCTGTCGCGCGATCTCTGTGCTCATGCACCACCTAGGGTGTTTTCAGAGGGGTGGGAAATAGGTCGCAAGAAGTGGCGGCGGAAGGGGAACGAAAGTGGGACCAAGGAATCGCACGACGTCAGCAGGTGCTACGAGACTCTATATAGAGTAGTAGCACACGCGCTTACGACTCTCAATCGGCACTTTGGTTCAAATTTGTGCCATCGTGGATCAACGGGAACTCATTCGTCTGGTGTCACACGTATGTACTCGCGGGAAGGTGCAGTGGTCTCTCACGGGTGATGGTGTAGAAACGGGGCAAGTGTCACCCAAAAGAAATTTTGTTTCATTAATCCTCCTTAGGTTGGATAGATGGCTTTGCTCTAATCTTCCTCGAAACCCTGCCTCCCAACTTCTTCACTTTCGAGGCTGAGCTCTTTGATGGCAAAAGAGAAGAGGAAACCTACCGCACCCATACCCGCGAGCGCTAAGAAAACGGCCATGAAAGATACCCTGTACGCTTCTATTACGCCATCATAGGCCGGGAGCGAGTGGTTTGTAGTGCGAAGAGAAGGAATGAACCCGATTGCTTCGCGTACATCGTGTAGTACGGCAAGTTCGCTAGGCAATTGGCCGAGCTTGGCAATGCGTTGCTCGAATATGCTATGGAAAACCGTGGAGCCGATTGCCAGGCCAGTCATACTACCGAACATACGGAACGAAACCATGATGCCAATAGCAAGCCCTGCGTCATCGACCTGCTGGCTAGCATTCATGGGAAATGTGCAAATGGTGAAGAGCACACCGAGACCGACACCCGCGAGCACTTGAGGACCGTATTTAATGCCATCAGAGACACCCGGTTTCCACAGCGCAAAGAGACCCACGCCGACTGCAAGGCAAGGCCATGCTGCCATAGTCAGTATCTTGTATACTCGAAGAACTTCTACGCTGACAGCGCCGACGATGCTGAAAATTACAATGAAGACGCAGATCGGTAGTACTTCAATAGCGGATCTGAAGGGTGTGTCGCGAAACGTGGCCTGGAAGGAGAGGAGCAGGTAGAGCAGACCGCCGTTTAACACGGCACCGTGCATAAATGCGCCGACTAGAGTGGCGCTGGAGGTCCGATTACTGAATATTCGATATGGGAAAACGGGCTGTACCGGTCGCGCTTCGTACAAGGCAAAGCCTGTCAAGAAGAGAAGGCCGAGTATGAATGGAACAAGTGTTTGGTATGAGGCCCACGGGTACATGGCGCCTGCCCAGGATAGCGGAAGTGAAAACAGAATGCTACCGACGAGGAAAAGCGCCATGCCGGTCCAGTCCAGGCGTGCAAGCTTAGAGTTAAGCGCACTTTCGATGGGCTTGAGTCGAAGGAAGAAGAAGAAGAGGAGGAAGCCAATCACACCGAGTGGGAGATTGATCCAGCCGATCCACCGCCAGCTTGCGTATTCGGCGAGGGCAGCGCCCACAATAGGGCCGCAGATAGCCCCGCCAGCCATTGGAATGGAGAAAAGTCCTAGGTACAACGGACGCTCTTTGAGGGTGGTGATGTCGGCGAGAATGACCTCGCCCAGGACATCAAGTCCACCACCGCCCAGTCCTTGCAAAGCACGGCCAAGGATGAGTATCCCCATGCTATTCGCGACGGCGAAGACAATCGACCCGATCATGAAGATGATGAAGGATGCGTAGAGCGGGATCTTGCGGCCCAAAACATCGGAGAGACTCGTTATGATGGGCATCACGGCCACGACGGCGAGGAGGAAGCACAGACTGGCCCAGAAGGCCTCGAGTGTGGTCCCATTGAGCTCGTGAGTTATCACCTAGTGTACGCGTTAGTGGGTCTCATATGTAGGTCAGGTAGCGTCAAGCTCACGGGTACTGCGACGGACAGCGCTGTTGCGTCTAGCGAGACGAGCAACACGCAGATGTTCAACGCCAAGAAAGTGAAGTAGAACGACAGTGGCTTTTTTCGTTTCTTATCATTGCTAGGCGACACCTCGTCTTGCTCAGGGCGGACGGGCTGGGTGGTCTGCTTCAGCTCTACTGGCGGTTGTTTGGCACTTGAGGAGGTCATGGTTGGAGAAGCGGTGGGATCAAGGGGTGTGAAGTGGTGTTTGGCACGGAAAATAATAATGATCTCGCTATCACCCACTGTGCAGACCGCTTGGTAGAAGCCCGAACATGTGACACCCTGAAGAAACTTGAGAAGGGGAAAATCAATGCAGGCGCTGTTACCGCCCCGAGGTCCTGTGAAAGATTACTCATCTGTCAAAAACGTTCACCGATCTTTCGGCACACACTAAAGCACGGGTTCTGCCGCCCGCCCGCTTGGGTACCCTGATGCACCTGTTAGCGAAAAGACTCAGCCTTGTGATCACTAGCGGCGGACCACAGTATGGCGTCCTTCAGTGCAGCATAAGCTTATCTTGCGCACTTTGGGACGCCATTTGGGTTCAGTGATTCGCTCGGCTCTAGACAGACTGCACCAGAAACGACTATGCTACCCGAGAAGTGCTTGTGCTGACACGTAGTGTACCACATCATTGGTGACCGGGCCGACCGTACATATGTGGAGTGCTATCGGGCCCCTGCATAATGTGAGCTTTGCTGACGTAGCTTAGCTTGACGTCCAAAGAATGCATCACTCGCAAGCCATTGGGGCTGAACTGGACATTCTTGGAGGTGTCATTTTTCGATTTCTCGTTCGTGTTACCAGTACAGCCTAGGTAGGTATGTGATCGGCAAGTAAGCTGACCGCAGAACAATGTTTTTTGTGCGTTGAAAATGCGCTGATCGGTGAACTTGTTGGTGAATAGTTCTAATGCTGGTTGGTGGAGATGAAAAATCTATTCTGTACGACGTCACGTGGAAGCAGCCAAGCCGCTAATGGGTCTCCCAGCTGCCCACTAATCTCACCTGCATGCATCCGCACCCGCATCCATCTCATCCATCCATCCATCACGACAACCACAGCAGCATTGCGACCGCGTGTATTTCTGTTCACTCTATATCACGACGCGATATGTATGCTCGGTTTATCCAACACGGTTAGGACTCTTCGGCCAACGCGTACACCTGCCGCGCAGCCCAAGGCACTTTCCGGCCAGCGGCTCCCATCTCAATTGCCACCATCTCCTCAGCCCACTCACAAATGGCCGCCACCAAGCCATCCACCTCCTCTTCGCTGTGGTCAGCGTGGATGACAATCCGCAGGCGTGCGTTTCCTTTCGGTACGACGGGAAAAGTCACCGGGAAGGCCGAGTATTTTCTGGCGTCCAAGTGGAATGTCAGCCAGTGACCCCAGCGCTCGCGAGTCCACAGCGGCACGAGCTGTGTTTGGAAATCACGTTCCTCCCAATCCTCTGAGACTGGGATCGAAATGATGTTTCGAGCGGTTGCTTCCTCCCAGATAGGATGCGCGGTGATCTTTGTGAACAAGCGTTTCACGAGATGCTGGATGTTGTCTCGACCCTGGGTATACAGTTAGCTGCTGCTAACCGCAACAAGCTTCAACATGAAAGCTTACTACTGTTGTCTGGGTCTGGGGCATCAATGCGTAGCCAGCTCGAATCGCAGCTACCTGGTGAAAAGCTGGTGCAGCCGTGAACACCGTCGAACGCGAAAAGTTGACTAGCGCGTTTTTGACAGTGTGGCTACCAAGAATGACACCTTCGCATATTGTCAGCACTTGCCGAATGAGACAACCCGGGACTGAGGGACGCCTACCGCCAATGGACCCGAACGCTTTGCTAAAGGTGTGGGTTTTGATGGCGATTTCTGAATCCAACCCCAAGGCGTGGACGAATCCCAATCCTCTATCACCCACAACGCCCATGCTGTGCGCCTCATCGATGATGAATTGCGCATTGCCGCCTGGAAATATTTCTTTTGCCGTCTGCACCAGCTCCTTCAGGGGGGACATATCGCCCTCCATACTGTAGAAGCTCTCAACAACAATAAGGACACATTTCTTCGCTTGCCTGATGAGCGGCTGCGAATCCCAAACTGAGATGAGGGCTTCTCGAAACGCATCGACATCGTTATGGGCGAAAGACACTTTTGTGCTGGCCAGCGAGCGTGAGATGCCGTCCATGATGCTGGCGTGGACCAGATCATCGAATACGATTGCATCGCCTGGCCGCGGGATCCCCTCGAAGATTGCGTAATTGCCGTCGCAGCCAGAGCCTACGATGAGGGCAGCTTCGACTCCATGGTATTCCGCAATTTCCTGCTCCACTGCTTCGATGTAGTCATAGTTGCCGTCCATTAGGCGAGAACCACCAGCTCCAAGTTGCGCGCCGGGATTTCGAGCCAGTTCCTCTTCAAATGCCTGACGCAGTCGTCCACTAGCACCAAACGAAAGGGAGTCATTGGAGCAGAAATCGAGTGTTGCTCCCTCCGCCCAGGTATTTTTGATCAGGGTATACAGTCCATGGTCTTTCCTTCGTACATCGAGCGCTTCCTCCAGGTTACGGTAAAATGCTGGTGCCCTGCGTATGGTGTGCGCACGAGGTTTCTGGCTCGCCATCCAGCGACTGAATATAGCTGAAGACATTGCGAAAAAGTGAGAGTATCCGATCGGATGGGAATTGCAGTGTTTACCGGAACATTCAGGGTAAAAGTCGTTTTTCTAGCGGAGTGTTAAAGGATATCATGGCCATGAAGTGTCGGCAAATGCGCGGAGCAAAACAAATCCCCCCTCCCCCCTAACGAGAGCTAGGCCCGACCTGTTGAATTTTTGCCATGTACCGAGTGGCGGTAAAGGTAAAACTTACCTGTAATTGCCTTAAACAGGAAGCGACTGCGAAGGACGTCTGGAGCATGTATGCATGTCCTCATGGTGGTCAGCTAAACGTGTAGGCACAGCCGCACAGACATGGCTTGTTTCTCTCTATCAGAGGGATTTTGGTGCACCATAAGCTGCAGAACTCTTCTAAATCTGTATTACCCGACGTAGTCTTTGCACGCAGACTGATAGGATCATAGGGCGCGCACACCATTTCGTGTATGCGTCCTTTGACCGGAGTTCACAAGCCTGACTATTTGCATCAGGGTGCCTCCCCACGCCACTGCCAAGATTCTCTCCACAAAACTGGATCTGATATCCTTGGGCAGTGGATGGCGCTCAATTTGCTGACTGTACACACCATTACAATCATCCAATCTAGCCATTGTTTTCCATGGCGTGACTCATACCCTGATAGCAGTGGAGGACTTCCGCCGGCTTGCCATCCCAATAGTGAGTCTGACTAGGGCGCCAAAACAGAAAACTCGGCTTTCAACATGTGCAGGTGTCAGAGGGTTAGAGCGGCAAAGGAACAATGCCGCAGGGTTGTTGAACCAACAGGTTTTGCAAACTTGAGTTGTGGCTGCATCTGCTCTGCGACTCTTCTGTATAAACACTCATAGTCCTGCAGCATCACCCAGAGATATTGCAAGCAACTGTCCCATCCCCGCTTGAGATACCCATCTGCTCTTGCATTGTTGTTTGTTGTATCTGTTAATGTCCCTACTTTCTCGTATCTGTTTACCTTAAACATCCGCGGCAATGGCCACCCTCGCTACAGCACTGAATGGCGAGCGTGCTACCGGTCATTCTACTTTGAATGGTAGCACCAATGGTACTACTAATGGGTATATCGGCAATGGCGAGTCGGTGACGGACGACAGTACTGTTGTGAGTGGCTATGAGACTACGGACGGCCATGCACCTACGAATGATCTGGCAACTACAAACGGCAAAGCCACGACGAACGGTCATGTTACCACCAATGGTGAGGGTGCTTACGATAGCACTACCAAAAATCATGACCACAACGCCCCCACAGCGACTGGCACCCCACCCAAACCTATCGCTATCTGCGGTATGGCATGCCGCCTTCCAAGTGGCATCAAGACGCCACAACAACTCTGGGAGTTCCTACTTGCTGGAGGAGATGCACGAAGCAAGGTACCAGAGACCAGGTATAACATCGAAGCGTTCTACGATCCCAGCGGAAGACCTGGCACGACCAAGACAGAATACGGATATTTTCTCGATGAAGACCTCGCCAATCTGGATACGTCTTTCTTCACCATGCCCAAGAAAGAGGTTGAGAAAATCGACCCTCAGCAACGCCTCATGTTGGAAGTGGCGCGAGAATGTTTCGAAGATGGTGGTGAGACTGGATGGAGGGGCAAGAAAATCGGATGCTACATCGGCAATCTGGGTGACGACTGGCTTGAGATGCTTGCGCAAGATACTCAGAACTTTGGCATGTATCGACTTTCTGGGTATGGGGATTTCGCGCTCTCCAATCGTATCTCTTACGAGATGGATCTTCAGGGACCCAGGTACGTTCTATACCACTTGGCGAATGTTTTACTATCTCTAACTTTTTCCAGTCTGACCATCAGAACCGCATGTTCGGCCTCTCTGGTAGCGCTACACGAGGCTTGCGTCGCGATAGATAGAGGTGACTGTGTGTCCGCCATCGTTGGAGGCGCCAACCTCATTCTAAGACCTGGCTGTACTACGATGATGTCCGAGCAGGGTGTGCTCTCTCCGGATGGCTCTTGCAAAACCTTCTCCACAGCCGCAAACGGATACGCCCGTGCCGAAGCCATAATCGGCGTGTTTGTAAAGCCACTCGAGGATGCAATGCGTGACGGAAACTCGATTCGGGCCGTGATCCGAGCTACTGCCACCAACCACGACGGTAAAACTGCGGGCTTCAGTATGCCTAGTTCAGGTGCCCAGGAGGCAATGATGCGCAGAGCATATGATGTTGCCGGTCTGAACATTTCAGACACTGGTTACGTCGAGTGCCATGGCACTGGTACCTCGGTCGGTGACCCCATCGAAACCAAGGCCGTGGCCAGCGTTTTTGGTGCAGCAGGTATAACAATCGGCTCTACTAAGCCCAACTTTGGTCACACTGAGGGAGCCTCTGGTATTCTTTCCGTCCTGAAGACTGTTCTTGCGCTTGAGAACAAGACGATTCCTCCTAGCATCAAATGTTCCCCAAGGAACCCAAACATTCCATGGGAGTCTGGCAAACTCGCCATTACCGAGACGCCGCTTTCCTGGCCCGAAGGTCGTCTGGAACGCGTCAGCGTGAACTCCTTTGGCTTGGGCGGTAGCAATGCTCACGCTATCATTGACTCCGCGGCTAGTATCAAAGGTCCTGCTGAGTCTATCGGTGAGGCGAGGGGTTCGCAACTCCTTCTCTATTCGGCGAACACCCAACAGTCGCTCACGGCTCTCATCGACAACTACAAGACATTTGTCACTGAGACTGGGGCGGATATCGCGGACATCGCATACACGCTTGCTCGTGGCAGGGAGCATATGCCTTATCGTGCATTCGCAATTGCCGACGGTTCTTCCGTTGGTCCTGAGTCACCAGTGATCAAGCCTAGCCAGCAGAAGCCTAAGATCGCCATGGTCTTCACTGGCCAAGGTGCCCAATGGCCTCAAATGGGCGGCGACCTACTGAAGTCCAATCCGACTTTCCGGACTAGCATCCGTTCTCTCGACAAGTACTTGCAAGATACACTGGAAGAAGACGCGCCGAGCTGGAGCATCGAAGGAGAACTTCTCAAGCCCGGGAAGAAGAGTCGTCTCAGCCTAGCGGAGTTTGCCCAACCTCTCTGTACTGCCGTTCAGGTTGCTCTTGTCGACACCTTACGCTCAGTAGGCATCGAAGCAGATGCAGTTGTTGGCCATTCCAGTGGTGAAATTGCAGCTGCTTATGCTGCGGGTGCGCTCACTGCCGGGGAAGCCATCGTAGCTGCTCTATATCGTGGAATTGTGGCCAACAAACAATCGAGACCTGGTGCCATGGCCGCGCTCGGCATGAGTGTCGCGGAGACGGAGCGATTCCTGATACCTCAAACTGGTATTGCGTGCGACAACTCCCCGCGAAGCGCCACCATTTCTGGTGACGCGCACAAAATCGACGAGGTTCTAACCGCTATTCGCGCTCACCGCCCTGACACTCTTGCACGAAAGCTTCAGGTCGACAAAGCTTACCACTCTTATCACATGGCTGAAATTGGCGACATCTACAACTCCTTCATCGAGCACAAGGTAGTTGAGAAAGGTCTCAGTAAGCTCTTCTTCTCTAGTGTAGAGAGCAAGCTTCTCGACAAATCCACGCTTCTCGGCTCCCGCTACTGGCAGAAGAACCTGGAGTCTCCTGTGTTGTTCAACGGGGCTGTTGCCGGTCTTCTTCGTCACTTCTTCGGCCAGGAATTAATCCTCCTGGAAATCGGTCCCCACTCAGCACTTGCAGGTCCATTGACACAGATCATGTCGGAAACGCCAAACAGTGCCAGGTATATCCCAACGCTCGTTCGAAATCAGAACTCAGCGGAGAACTTCCTCTCAACCGTTGGTAAACTCTTCACCTTTCAAATTCCTATCGACGTCAAAGCTCTCTTCCCGCATGGCTCTTGTTTGTCGGACTTGCCTCGGTACCCATTCAATCATGGCGAGAGTGGTCATTGGTTTGAGTCACGCCTCAGCAAGGAGTTCCGACAGAGGAAACACGCGCACCACGATATTCTGGGTGCCAGAGTTGTGGAAAGCACAGACCTCGAGCCTGCCTGGAGGAACTTGTTGCATGTCGATTACAACACTACCTGGATCAAGGAACACAAGGTTGGGGACGACATTGTGTTTCCTTTTGCCGGCTATGTCGCCATGGCTGGTGAAGCAGTACGGCAGATAACCGGGATCGAGGACGTTTTCCGTCTGCGTCATGTCTCCGTCGGTACCGCTATGTTGGTTTCGGAGGAAAAGCCGCTAGAAACAATCACTACTCTAAGGCCACTTCGTTTGACTATCTCTCAAGACAGCAGCTGGTACGAGTTTACTATCTCAGCACACAACGGCCACCAGTGGACGAAGCACTGCAGTGGTGAGGTGAAGGCTGAAGCTGGAAGTGCGCCTGTTGGTACCTGTATTGAGCCTTTCCCTCGTGCCGTTGGATGGGAGAGGTGGGTTGAAGCTGTGCGCCGTGAGGGGCTGGACTTGGGCCCCAATTTCGAGAATGTCGATGATATCACAGCCTCCACGACAACACCCGATTCACGAGGAACCGTGTCCAGCAAGAAGCATCCAGTGAATCCGTTTTCCAAGTATCATATGCATCCGGCTGTCCTTGATAGTGCTCTCCAGCTACTATCTGTTGCTTGCTCGAACGGTCTGACGCGCAAGCACAAGAACTTCCTTCCCATTTTCTGCGACCATCTTCTACTTACCCGCACAACCGAGGACTTCATTATGCACGTCGAAATGAGCAACATGGGAAATGGGTCAACGTCCTCCAGGATCGGCAGGGGCAGGGGTGTTGTTGGTGGCAGAACTGTGTTGACGTTTGACGGGTTGAAGATCACCCCCGCAAGCATCACCGATGATTCCGTGGAGGCCAAGGACCCTCATGCTGCATCGCGTCTTACCTGGGCGGCCGATTACGACTTTGTTGATACAAAGGACCTTTTCCAACCCTCTCCTAGTCGCCAGCAGTACGCTCAGATTCTTGAGGAGCTTAGCAAGTTGTGCATTCTCGCCGTTCAACAACAGCTCGCCAACATCGACGTTCAGAGGCCTCATTTGAAGAGATATGCCGAGTGGATTGAAAGTCAAACGCAATCGTTTAAGAGCTCATCCTATGATCATGCTGAAGTCTCCCAGGGAATCCAGCAACTATGCGGGAGCTTGGCCCGTACTCCAGTCGCTCCAGTAGCGGAGGCTTTGACCACAGTCGTTACTAACATCGGTTTGCTTTCCACTGGCAGTGTGTCGTCGTGGGAGACTCTCATGGACGCTAATACCGTCCTGGCTTTCTATGACTTTGTGTCAGAATTCGACAATGCAGCATTCTTCAAGACACTGGGTCACTCCAAGCCGAATCTCAGAGTTCTTGAACTTGGGAACTGGGTAAACTCTCCATCGAAGTCAGTCATGGAGTCACTTACGCTTCCCAGCGGACGGAACTTGTGGTCGCAGTATGTCTTTGCCTCGAAGAGCGTGGTTACAGTAGAAGAACGTCTTACCGAGTATCTGAATTTGGAATACGCCACACTTGACATGAGTGAAGATCCATTCGACCAGGGCTTTGAAGGCCGCCAGTTTGATATCGTCATCGCCAACAACGTCCTTCACGCCACACCCATCATAGTGCAATCTCTCCGTAACGTCAACAAACTCCTTGCTCCTTCCGGTCTTCTTTATCTTCAAGAGCTCGATCCCTCGTCTCACTGGATAAACGTCATTCTCGGTACCACCCCAGCGTGGTGGCGCGGTGTGGCGGATAGCCGCGTTGATGAGCCGTACGTCAGTGCTAGTCGCTGGCAGGAGTGCTTCAGCGCCGCTGGGTTCGGCGCTCCAGATGCTATTGTTTTCGACTCTGAGGACGGAACTCACATCAACGGGGCAATGATTGTGCGACCTTACAGTACAGCTCCCACGAGGACCACACAACGTATCCATTTGCTCGTCAAGGACAAGGCCAAGGTTTACAATGTCGCGGAGAGCACTCTTGAGCAGCAAGGCTACAAGGTCGACAAGATAACACTAAAGGATATGCCCCAGCCCAACGTTGACATCTTCTCAATCATCGATCTGGACGGTCCGTTCCTCGAGAACATTACCGACGAGCCATATTATGATTTCCAGAGGTTTCTCGCCAGCCTGGAGAACTCTGGCATCTTCTGGGTTACTAAGCCTTGCCACATTCGCGTCCAGGATCCGCGCTATGCGCAAATTATCGGTCTTGCTCGTGTCATTCGATCGGAGCTTCTCGTCGACTTCGCGACTTGTGAAGTCGATGATGTTGAGGCGTCCTTCTCGCTCGTCAGCCGAGCTTTCGAAAAGTTCCGTACTCGCGACAATGATGATACTCTTAGCCCGGACTTTGAGTATGCTATCGATCAAGGTGTGATCAATATCGGTCGCTACTTTCCTTTCGTAATGAAAGAGGGCTTTGTAGAGGAGACGGAGGGTGAGCGTATGAAAATTGTCATCGGGACCCCAGGACGCTTGCACACCCTCCATTGGGTTCGTCAACCCGAGCCGGCTCCACTCGAAGATCACCAACTTGAGATCGAGATGCATTCTGTGGGTGTCAATTTCAAAGATGTACTGGTCGGAATGAACCTTATCGACCATGTTGGGCGTTACCATGGTCTTGAGGGCGCTGGTATTGTTCGCCGTGTTGGGCCAAAGGTCCAGGAGTTCAAACCGGGAGACCGTGTTGCCGCTATGGAGCACAACATGCTGACGACGCTGCTAATCGCCCATGAAATCATGTGTGTCAAGATCCCCGACTCGCTTGACTTCATTCAGGCTGCGACTATGTTCACCGTCTACGGCACGGTGCAGCAATCGCTTATCACCGTCGGCCAGCTCAAGAAGGGCGACACTCTCCTCATCCACTCTGCCTGTGGAGGTGTCGGTCTAGCTGCCATCCAGATCGCGCAGATGGTTGGAGCAAAGGTCTTCGCTACTGTTGGGAACGAGGTGAAGGCGGAGTACCTAGTGAAGAACTGGGATATTCCCAGAAACAGGATCTTCAACTCCCGCGATAATTCCTTTGTAGAGGGAGTGTACCGCGAAACGAATGGCAAGGGTGTTGACCAGGTCCTAAACTCCCTCTCTGGTGAACTCCTTCACGAGACTTGGAAGTGTGTTGCACCCTATGGCAAACTCATCGAGATTGGGAAGCGCGAGCTTATTGGGCACGGTCGTTTGGACATGGAACCCTTTGTTGCTAATCGCAGCTACTGCTGTGTGGACATTGACGCTTTCTACGACACTTCTCAGTCGCGATTCAAGGAGTAAGTCAACTGCGTTGGAATCACAATGTCAATGCTGACATGAACACAGATTGATGACCGAGACGCTGAGCTACCTTGAGAAAGGTTTGATCAAGCCGATTGCTATTGCCAAGGAATTCGATGCCTCCTCAGTCGCCGATGCAATGAAATATTTGCTGCCAGGTACGCACATCGGTCGCGTCGGTATCCGCATCCGCGATCTGGAAGGTCAGTCGACCCTGAGAAGTGACGTTGTCAACCCTGCCAAGAAACTCCAGCTCGACCCCGAAGGCTCTTACCTCTTAGTCGGTGGTCTCGGAGGCCTAGGCCGTGCTGTCTCGACTTACATGGTTGAACATGGTGCTCGCAACCTCATTTACCTTGGCCGGCGTGCCGGTCAGAGCGACGCCGATCAAGCCTTTATCAGTGAGCTGAAGAGCATGGGTATCAATGTGGCCACTGTTCGCGGGAGTATCAACGAGCTCGAAGATGTTGCTCGTGCCGTTGCCGAAGCCCGTGTTCTTCTCAAGGGCGTCCTTCAAATGACTGCGGTTCAAGCCGATGAGAATTTTGCTAGGCTTACGAAGGAGCAATGGGACTACAGCTTGGGCCCCAAGGTCACCGGAACCTGGAACCTGCACCACGCCACTGCGGGCATACCTCTCGATTTCTTTGTCCTCTTCAGTTCAATGTCTGCAGTCATCGGTCTCCCAGGTCAAGCCAACTACGCATCTGGAAACAGCTTCCTCGATGCCTTCGTCCAGTACCGCAATAACCTCGGTCTTGCCTGCTCGTCTGTCGATATTGGCCCGGTTTCTGACGTCGGTTTCCTTTCCGACAGGTCTTCCCTTCTTCAAACAGCCATACTCACAGGATTCAAGACACTGCAGGAACAAGAGATGTTGGACTCGATTGCGCTTTCCATGATGGCCAAGATTCCCGACAGCTCACAGCGCGGCTCAGTATTTTTCGACCCCAACGTCTTCGTCTTGGGGCTCGAGTCTACCATGCCGCTGACCAGCCCAGCCAATCGCGCCGTCTGGAAGAAGGACCGCCGCATGGCCATCTATCACAACGACAGCGGATCTGCCGTTGACATCGTCTCTTCCTCCGATCAACTCAAGACGTACATCGCGAATGCTCGTGCTGATACAGCGGTCCTCAAGACTCCTGAAGCTGCAACCTACTTTGCGGAGGAAATCGGCAAGCGGCTCTTTGGCCTCCTGCTCAAGGACGACCGGGAACTGAATACTAGTTTGGCACTCACCGATTTGGGCCTCGACTCGCTTGTCGCTATCGAGCTGCGCACGTGGTGGAAACAGGCGTTTGGCTTTGACATCTCGGTGCTGGAGATGTTGGGCATGGGTAGTTTGGAAGCGCTTGGTGGACATGCGGCGGAGAGGTTGCTGCAGATTGTCACGGAAGAGACTAAGAAGGAATGAGATGTTCACGATATGACTGAGGGAGCTCGGAGCGTTCATGGAATGGTCTTTCTCGATAGTTTTCTATAGTTCGTTTTTTGTTGCGCGGATATTCCATATCGTATAATAATGAAAGCATGAGATCAATAGCAAGATCGAATAGCTACGCTGCTCATCGCGAATAGACATTTGATTCGTGTAATTTCCTGTCACACGTGGTAGTATCGGACTGAGGTCGCTACTACATATACCGAGCACGTGCCGAGGTCCTAGTGGTGCAGGGATATCTCTATTGCCAAGGCGCTATGTCCTTCAAGGATACATGTACCCCGCACAAATTCCCTAAACTCCACGGCGCCACCCTTTAACGGTGTTCTTCACCCATGCCGACCAAATGCCGCACATTAAATGCTCCGCATACTACTCCGGATGATCTAACGTTTCCCAGCCCTGTATCCCTGCCAGCACCAATAGCTTCTCGCAAGGTAATGTCCGGCTCCTGCGTATTCGTGGATATTCTTTGCATGCCTATGGAAACCCGGAGAATATAGATGGAGGAGCACACCCGAGTTGTGGTGATGATGGACAGAGAACTGATTGAGTATCGTTTCCGGCTTGCGGTAGTGGTATATTTCCCAGATATGCTGCACCTCGAGAGAAGTTGAGTTGAGGTGTGCTTGCCTCTTGACGTGCATTTTCTTCATGATGCGCCGACCTTTCTCTCTCTTCTTTGCCTGGAGTCTTGTGCGTGCTGCCAATGCACAAACGGAATTTCCAGCCACGCAGATTCAAGCCGCTCTCGACAGCCTCACCGTGACCAACATTGCAGATGTGCGCGGCAACCTTCATTTGCCGAGGGCGTCCGAGGACCTCAACATCACCTGGACGAGCAGCTCGCCATCCATTATATCTGCAGACGGAATCGTTCAACGTCAAACTGCCGATAGCTTTGTAAATCTCACGGCGACAATCAACCACGACGGGACAAGATTACAGCGAACGTTGAGGGCCAACGTGCGTCAGGCCGTTAACATCGACCCTTTCGAAGGTTATGCTTTCTTTTACTTCACTAGCAATAGTCGGGCCGGCGAAAAGATCTACCTGGCAGCTAGCGAGGGCAACAATGCCTTAGCCTGGAAGGAACTAAATAACGGGCAACCCATTCTGACCTCAACAAAAGGGACGAAAGGATTACGTGATCCCTTCATTATCCGGTCACCGGAAGGCGACAGGTTCTTCCTACTCGCCACTGATTTGTCAATTGGATCCGGCACATCATGGTCCCAGGCGGTTCGCCAGGGTAGCCTCTACCTCGAAATATGGGAATCAAGCGACCTCAAGAGCTGGTCGCAGCAACGTCACGTTAAGGTTTCGCCGCCCACGGCTGGAAACACTTGGGCACCGGAAGCGTACTACGATTCTGCTCTGGGATCATACGTTGTATTCTGGGCTTCCTCGTTGTACAAAGAGAGCGACACGCAACGAACAGGACCAACGTATCATCGGATGCTCTATGCGACAACGCGAGACTTTATCACTTTCAGTGCACCCGCTACCTGGCAGGATGCAGGTATGTCGCGCATCGACTCAACAGTTATACAAGAGGGCAGCACGTTTTACCGTTTCACCAAAGACGAGGGCGCTACGGGCACAGGTTGCGCAGACATCATACAGGAGCGCTCACAATCCCTTCGTGCGCCTCTGCAATCATGGGCCCAAGTTGCGGCGTGTATTGGCAGGAAAGCTGGTACACGTAATGTTGAAGGACCAACGGTGTTCAAGGCCAATAAGAACGATGTTCATGGTCAAAAGTTCTACCTGTTTGTGGACGAGTATACTGGCCGTGGATATGTTCCCCTAGAGACCAACGACATCGCAAACCCTAATTGGAAGGTCTCGAGCTCGTACAAGCTGCCGAGGAGTCCGCGCCATGGAACCGTAATTCCAGTGACTGCTCGCGAACTCGCCTCTCTTTCAACGAGGACAACGCGTGCTGCAACTCGAAAGGCTGCTAGGGAGCTCGCATCTTCAAGTGTTGACACAAAGAGCCCCGTGCTTCCAGGCTACTACGCCGATCCAAACATTGCCATCTTCGGGCGAAACTATTACATCTATGCAACGACTGATGGCGTCCCAGGATGGGGCGGTAACAAATTCTACGTCTGGAAGTCACCTGACCTTGTTTCGTGGACGCGATCAACCAAGCCCATCCTGACCCTTGACGGAACGAATGGCAACGTGCCATGGGCGACAGGCAGCGCATGGGCACCCACCATCATCGAAAGAGGCGGCAAATACTACTTCTACTTCAGTGGCCAGAACCCGACATACAACCGGAAAACCATCGGCGTAGCCGTCGCAAGCTCACCCGAAGGCCCCTTTGCCGCGCAACCCACCGCCTTCCTCCTCAACGACGAGCGCCCCACCACGGGCCAAGCCATCGACGCCGCCACGTTCAAAGATCCAACTTCAGGAAAATACTATCTCTTCTGGGGCAACGGCACGCCCGCCCTGTACGCCGAATTGGCCGACGACATGCTTTCTCTCCGCAGCGGCACCACGCGTGCCATCGCCGGACTCACCGACTTCCGCGAGGGTCTCTTTGTCAACTATCGACGCGGACTCTTCCACCTCACCTACTCCATCGACGACACGCGGTCCGAGAATTATCGCGTCGGATACGCGACGTCTGCGAGCGTCGATGGGCCGTGGACGTTCCGTGGCGTTATTTTGAAGAAGGATGTTTCCAAGGGGATACTCGGGTCTGGCCATAGTTCGATTATGAATGTGCCGGGGACGGACGATTGGTATATTTGTTATCATCGGTTTGCGATTCCTGGTGGGAATGGGACGATGAGGGAGGTGACGATTGATAGGGTGTATTTTGATGACAAGGGCTTTATTAAGCCGGTTGTACCTACATTGACGAGTGTGGCGCCGCAGTCAATCTTGGGATGATGGTTTGGGTTTGGAGACTTGTGCGGTTGGCTTGGGAACAGGCTCGGCGGAGATGTGTTTTGTTGGGTTCGGGAAGTGACAATAGTGTTGTATTCATCAGTCGTGCACCGTGCATGTCAAAAGTCTTGCGTGAGGTATCGCCAATGTATAATAAAATACCCCACTGTTGATACGGCAAAGGTGAGGTTGAATCAAGTAACGGTCATTGCAACGAGTTGAGGTAGATAATAGATTACTAGAAGCAGCAAGGTTGCACCTCGTAGAGGAAGTACAGCTTGCGCACGGGCTACCTGATTATGTAATCAAGTGCTTTCACTCTACGTACGTACAGTGGTTCGATTGCCAACACCCACGCAACCGTCTCCATGCATCCCCAAAACAGGAGTCACAAATGACACCTCTACGGAACTTGAGCCGATAAACCTGCTCCGTTATGTGAATGGGTTTTGCAATAGGCCACGATTAGATATCGACATTCAGAGATTGTAGCTTATTATACCGTAATATGTGCCACCATACCTCCTGTTCATAATGAAGGAAAAAAAAAAAGTATAATGCACCATAAATCTAACGTGTATACCTACCCCACCCTCATGCCGCTAAACAAAGCCCGCACCGAAAAAGATACATCAACCAAGCCCCTCCCTCCATCGCCCAGCCCAGCCCAACACACTACGCCCCCCTCGGCCTCTCCCAAACCTTCCCATCCACCATCTCCACACCCCCATGCCCCATCCCCATCTTCTCCACCAAAAAGCCATCAGGCACCGGACTCCTCAATTCCTTCTCCCTATCCGCGGGATGCACCCCCGGCGGCCCATCCCCCCAAACCAGATACTGACCCGCAAGTCCCAAATCGCAAGCAGCCTGAAAAATACCACAAGCCTTGAAAGCCCAGGGGACCTGACCACTACTACTCGCAAAGAAGAACCACATCTTAAACGTATCGCCAATGACCCAATTCACAATCACGCTAGGCCGGAACCCTTTACACCCCTTGCGCTTCCAGTTAGCACGCAGTTGCGGGAGGGGCAGTGTGGCTTCGATGGTTAGCGCCACCATGCCGAGTAGATCCGTGTACGGGATGAAGATGCGCGTGGAGGAGAGCAGGACGTGCATAACGAGCAGGGCGCCGGTGAAGTAACTGATGAAGGACCAGTACGGGCGGGGGGCACGCCACTGCCAGAAATCGTAGGGGCGGGTCGCGTGTTGGAAGGGGAGGTGCGGGGGTGGGGGCCGGTGCGTGAGGGCGACGTGGAGCAGCAGGAGGTGGACGAGGATCATGAGTAAGGCCTGTGTGAGCAGCGAGGTGCTGTAGTGGGCGCCGAACCAGTAGAAAGTTTTTAGGATGCTGGCGAGTAGCATGATGAGGGGGATGTCGAGGGAGAAACCGGCCGAGCTGCGCGATCGGTGCATCGAGTAGATTTGGTCGCCATAGCTGGTTATGGGGCTCGTGGCTATGCTGGGGTCGGAGATTGTTAGGGGACGATGAGGTTGGGAGGGCGAGGGGGAGGGGTGCAGTACAAGATTGGTGCGATGTTCTTTACGATGGCGCTGATGAAGAACATGGCGGGCGTGTGCGCCGGTACGGGGCGGGGCGGAACGTGTGACTGACGGGATCAGAATAATGGGTGCGTAACCGGGGAATGAGTGCAAGTGAGGCCTTCAGCCGCACGCGACGTTGTGGGGTTCAATAATCGCTGCGGAGAAGTGAACAACAAACGTAAGAAAGCAAGAAAAAAAGGAGCGATACACACGCGCAGCGGCAATCTCCGCCCCACCGTACTCATCTCACATCTGCCGCTGCCGCGCATTAGCGCCCGCCGTAAGGCTGATCTTATCAGTCCGTATCGTCATCGCCAACATCGACATCAACATCAACAAACCCTCAATCCTACAACTCCCATCAAAACAGCCTGCAGCCCATCCTCCCCCCAACCCAATCCCATTTCCAACCCAAAAACATGTCCCACACAATATTCGTCTACGGCACCCTCATGGCACCCCCAATCCTGCACCGCGTCCTCTGGGGTCCCACCCACACCACCACCCAACACCCCCCCGCACACGCCTCCCCCATAACATTCCGCCCCGCACTCCTCCCCGCACACCAACGCCACCGAGTCAAATACGCAGACTACCCCGCCCTGATCCCATGCCCCGCAACAACGTCGTCGGTGCGAGGAACGCTGGTGCACGGACTCACAGACGGGGATATATGGCGGTTGGATGTTTTTGAAGGGAATGAGTATCGCAGGGAGAGGGTGGTTGTTCAGGTTTTGCGGGCCGGGGACAATGGAAATGGAAATGGAGAGGGGTTTGTTGAAGCGGGTAGCGCTAGTGAAGAAGAAATAGAAACGCAAGCGTACCTCTGGACCGCGGGAACGCACCGGCTCGAAGCCCAAGAATGGGATTTCGATGCCTTTGTTCGTGATAAGATGGCGCGGTGGGTGGGCGGTAGTAGGGAGGCGGATGATGGGATTCAAGGTAAGTCACTGCATAGGCCCGTTTTTGATCAATCTAGCTGGGTTTACCAAGGTACGTATGGGTCAGCTAACTAACTAACCGCTAGACGTCGATGACGCGGTTGCAGCGTTGCGAGACGATCTGACGGGTGGACGAGGCGTGAACGAAGGGGAAAAAGATAAAGAGGGTAAGGTTTTGGAGAGTGCCGTGTAGTAGGGCTGGCTATATTGGCTTGAAAGTACAGTATATAACCGTTGCACAGTCTTCCTCGACACACACAAAAGTGCCTTACCAGCTCCTCCTTCGTCACTGACTTGCGCTATCAAGTCATCGGAAAGACCATCGCATATCACTTCGCCCTCCGAACGCCATCGTCATGCCAAAACTAAATACGCAAGCGCCTAAAACAGAAATGACGTGGGAAAAGCTCAAAGCACGCCAAATAATTCCATATCTCCTCTCCATGTCTTTAGTAACGAAGAGAATCGCCCGTCACCCACGGATCCTGATCCTTCATACTCCGTCGTCCAGGCTCTGGTGTTTCTCTCACCACTGCATCATCACTATGCCAACCGATTTGCATCTGATCAGTGGATTGTGAAATTTCGTCCATCGGGTCCCGAAAGACATCCTCAGCACGGAGCAATGAGTCTTGCTGGGTGGATGGAGCTGGTACCGCTGAACGTCGATTCCTGCGCCTCATGTCATCGTCCTCGTCAAGCTTGTTCTCGAGCTCCCTGCCAGGGAATAAGTCCTTGCGTTCCCGATGTCTTTGGCTTTCGTTTCTGCTTGAGAGAGGCGGGATCTCCTCGAACGAGGGTGAGCGACGGAGTGTTTGCATCGGCCGTCTAGACGTTGACGGCAGTTTGCGCTGCGCGGGTGACACTGCTTGTGGGCGCTGGATTCGACGTGAAAGATTGGGCTCCAGATCTTGCGAATCTTCAATCTCAATGGGCATGCTAGGTGCGCTGCCTTCCCGGCTGTGTGGCTTCAGCGGACTAGGCACCACCTTGCACTCTGTCTCTCGGCGTCGCGGCGACTTGGTGGGCTGTCTCTTCGCAGCTGGCAACACATCCCCCTCTGGTCTTCGGCGCTTGGTAGGACTCATTGAACCAGGCGCATTTCCCATCTGGCGCATCTCTTCCTGCCGACGAGCCGCTGAAATCGCTTGGCCGTTGTGCGTGGATGTATGCGACCCAGGCGTTTTCACCGGAATGAGAACTTCCGGGCTATTTCGTCTGGTTGTCCGTTCTGCACGCGGAGTGGCAGAAACTGGCATGACTGGTGACCTTACAATTGGAGGCGAGTCAGATACTTTGTCTACAGCATCTAGAGACGATTCACTGGTTGGTTTCGTAGGATGTGCGTCAAATTCGAAGGGTGACGCAAGCCTAGATCGAGAAGGCGGCATGGGCGATCGAACCTGGAATACGGACTGTTCGCTTTTGCTTTGTCGAATGTCCTCATGCTTCGCTTCACGAATCGGTGATTCAACCGTGGGACGCTCGGTGATCGGGGCCTTCGACTCCGACTTCGTACGTTCTTCTCCTGGTGCTCTTTTTGGTGGCGTCTTGGATTTCGCTGTTTTTGTAGTACTTCTTGCTTTCTTCTCCGACTGCTGTTGCTCGTAGCAGGAGAATATGATCTCGCGCATTTTTGTCCTCATGTCTTTCGGTTTCAGCTCCGGCCAGTCTTCCTGGGCTGACATCGACCCAGTGAGTAGTTTGTCCTTGAATTCATCAGGGTTCTGGAGGAACTTCTCGACGTAGCCAAGAAGATAGACTCCGCAGTCAGTATAGTTGTTCTGCATCGGTATCTGCGAAGCTTTAGGGTAATATCCCTTCTCTTTCATCACTACTTCCATGGCACGCTTCGTCTCTCCTTCCGCCGCCAGCCAATCCTTAAGAGAACGGACCGCTGCACTTCGGGCTGTACCGCCGAGAGAATCCAAGATGATGATAACGGGTTGGTTCGGATCTCTTTTAGGCTGCGCAGGCTTGCGTCTGGCCTTACTCCTCGCAGGGGACATGGTAGCCTGAGAGAGTATGCCTTCAGGAATGCCCTTTGTGTTGGTAACAACCGGTGCTACGCCCACTGGCGCGACCCACGGTGACTGGGGTGTTGAACTTGCTTCCTTGGACCCGGGTTCAGGACGAGCCAGTACGCCAGTGTCTTCACGATCGACCAAAGACAGCGACGGTTCGAAAAGATTGACGTCATCGTCATCGACATCCTGCGCGTTGGATGCCTTCTGGCCCTCGATGCGAGGTTTCGGAGACGATGTAACTTGTGGCGGCGAGGTGTCCCCGGTTTCGTTGGTGGTGATCAATGTGGCTGACTCTTTGCGACTAGCTTCCATTGCTTGTACAAGGTCTTCCTCAAAATCTTCAACGACTGCTTTGCGCTTTATATTTGATACGTTGCAGATGATTGCTAGATACCAATGGTACCTGCGAAAATGGTTAGCAGTGAGCATAGCGGTATGCGTAGTTTGACAGACTGTTCATTGATGGGAACGACGATGTAGTCGTAATTGAAGACGTCAATCTTCGATGTCCAGCGTTCCACAGCTTTATAGTTCATGGACTTGCGGCCAGAGTTTTCCGTTAGTCTGGTGAAGAAAAAGCTGTTGAAGAAATACACCTTATCAGAAGGGACTTGGAGCTTCTTGGATAGATAGCTGGGTAGTGTTAGTGATGCATAGACCCGCATGAGAAAATACATACATCATGTAGAAGTCGATCAGGCTGTCGTTTAAACACTCATCCTCGTCCAAGCGCGGCAGATCGTCAAAATGCACTACTGCGCGTTGTCGTCCTTCACCATACTCAAGAGGCCTTCGGTTGATTAATAGAAATTCGTTAATGCGTTGTGATTACTTACTTGTTCCATCGCGTGCCTAGCCCTATATTCACCGAGAACTTTTGCACCTCCTCGATAACGGGAGTCTCGCCTACGGCACGAGTCGGCGCCGATCTAGTTGAGCGTGAAGGCCGGGTTGACGCGGCCGTTGCCGTTGCCGAATCACCTGTAGATTGCAAATTTGGTTCATTTGTAGCACGCTTCAGTTCGTCCAACAATGGTGTTTTCGAAGTTCCAATGTTTTGCATAGGCGGATCTTCCGGTTCCTCTATACGATCGTGCACTAGTTCGGATGTGCCAACTTTGACGTTTTTTGGCTTCAGAGTCATCTCAAACAGCCTTAGCATGAATTGTCTGCAAATGCATTAGTATTGTTCGGCTAGAAAGTGAACATGCATACTCTGGCTTCTCCAAACATTTCCCCCTAGGTATTCGTGGTATTGCATGATGGTCACGGAAAGTCCGAAAATTAGCTTCATCAGCAAACTGCAAGTCGAAGATAAATGTATTGCCATCTTGCCCTCGTGGCCCTTCAAGTCGAATGCGACTCGTGGCATCCGCAAGTACTTTGACAAAGTGCTCGGGCAAGATCACAAACATTGTTCTAACCAGGCCCTCAGGCTGTTCGTACGCAAATATGCGCCAGCCTTCCAGATGTGGTTTCATCACAAGTTCGGCACGACCATTGGCCATTGTCGGGGCCGAACGCTCACATTCGTACGATCTTGCGAAAAGCAGCGGCCAGCCATTGCTAGAGGTCCGATCCTGAATGCTCCGTTTGAGACCGCTGTTTGCAGCCCGCCTCGTCTCTGAGGGTGACATCTTCTGCTTGCGTGTGGGCTGATATGTGTCCGACAGTGCCAATTCGTCGGTGTCGTCATCATCCTCGACAAAGGCTCGTCGCTTGGGCGCTGGCCTATGTTGCTTGCGTAGGTCTATGCCCTCCCTAGCGGAATGTCGGTTGCCTGCTGTTTGCGCCGCCGTAGACTCGTTGATACGTGCCATTGGGAAATGATGGGATCTTGTTACGCTATCCCTGTGTGACGTTTGCTGAGGTTCTGTCGAGGTGTGAGTAACTCCGCCCTGCTGAAAGTCTCCCAAAATGGTCTGGCGCGTAATTGCTAGACGATCGGTGTTCGGGTCGTTGACAACAATCGCTCCTTCTCGGATGGGTGCCTCGACAGGGCCAGCGCCCATAGAACCACTTCCGAAAGGGGAACTCTGTCTTAATCCCTGAGGCTTAGAGATTGGTTTCCTCCGCTTCTTTTGAGATGGTTTCAGGAAACTATCGGCTTCGCGAAACTCGCTCCTAGGTTTAGGTAGAGACGGATTGAAACCAGTCACGGTGCTGCCACTCCCGATGCTCAACCGCGATTGCGAAGAGCTGGGCCTCTCCCGGGACGTACTGACAGGTGTGGATCGCGCAGATTTGGACACCTCCAGCACTTCTTCGTCGGCGTCGTTGTCGTCGTCGTCAAGGTGTATGACATGGCCCGTCTTCCTTCGTTTTCCGGGTGTAGCTCCACCGGATTGTCGATGATCTTCGCGCGTATATAAATTGCCGGCCGGAGTTGCTAGCATTTTGCTCGGTCGATTCGCACGAGACGCTCCCCATTCTGCACGCGGCGTGGAGCTCACCATGGACTGACGTGCGCGGTGTTCCTTCGAGTAGGTGGTTGCCTTACTTCGGCCAACTCTGAGATTGCCGTTCAGTGTATCCATTGGTTGAACACCCATGCCGGCACCAGGCTATAACAAATCAGCATAAGATGAGCGGAAGCTGAGAGAGAAACGTGCCTTCCTGAGAGCTGGGCTAGGCTTCATCCAGCTGCTAGGGTCGGGAAGGGCGACGGCGTCTGCTGGTACGCTTCGAGAGCATCAGCCTCCCTCTTTCTCCAGATATTCACGAGTGTAAAATACCTATAGTCCCCAACCAACCGCTTCTCGTCGTCGCTTCTCCACCTCTTCATAGTCGGCGCGCGAGGGCCGTCTGTACGCCTTGCTTCGTGGCTGGTTCGCTTTGGAGATTCTATGGGTGAGGAAAGGTCTATGATTTCGGGCGACGGCTTCGAGCGGGATGGTGAGTCTCTGGCGTAGGGAAATGGAGGGAGTGATGGTTCACGGCTCGGCGATCGGCCGGCGACATTGTTTGCCTGCAGCGACATGGCGTTAGTGAGATTGTTGTAGGAGTGAGATTGTGGTAAGACTTGGGTGTAGCGGTGAAAGAACGGGGCGGTCTAGTCGTCTCGGAAGAAAAGCGCGCCTACTCTTACCGGTACGTCTGCGTTCGAGATTCCGGCAGCAGCTCGCATGCCGTTGAGGATATTACACCACATTGGTATCGCATTGCAGGGGCGTAACGACGACGAAAGGCATGGCCTCGTAAGTTAAAAGCAGCTCAAGACACTCAAAGGGAAAACATAAAGCGCAAGCGCGAATGCGCACCGTTCGGCAAGTGGAGTGGAGGTGAGGTTGTTCCGCAATCACGTCCGTGCGCTGTCGCTGTGCCTTGACGTAGCCGCGCTTCGGACGCGACTCGGCACCTGGACACCGCGATTGAACAACGCCTTCCTGATAGAAGATGCTTTGTCGCAGCATTAATAGCATTCAGCAACGTTTGTTTATTGGGGCCGTGTACAAGCCTGCCAACAAAGGAAGTGGCATCGCTTTCTCGTTGGAAGTTCTTTGTAGCAACTAATAGTACATGTGCCGGCAATGCCCGTCGGATCCTCAGGACTGTCTGGCCATTTCTCGGCTTCTCATCATAACCTCTCGTGTTCTCGTATGCCATATAGCAGACTGCACCAATGCTCGAACTGAACGCTATCCAGGAGTCCATGCATGATGTACCAAGGATGAAAAAAAGACAAAATCGCCCGAATACCCCTTAGGGAAATACGCATCCATCGTAATAATCAAAAATGAAAAAATGCACGTGGGGGCTAAAGGGCTGCGGGACTCGCTAAAGAGATCAACTGTCCATGCTATACCAGATGTGGTGTCTGCCCTCCTCTTAGAACAGAGCATCGAACAGGGCACCGCCGCAATAGCGTATACTGCGGTATAAGTGAGACCAGGCGAATGCGCGAGCAAATGTGGCGCGAACTCAGGCGTCGAGAGACTGCGGACTATTGCCAGGGACCACCACGAGGCGGGGGTCCTACGCCCGGCGGCAGACGAACCTGGGCTGCAAGCCGCAGAGTGAACATCTTCCAACGAAGCCTGGTTTTTAGTCCCACTACAGGCTATACCGGAAGGTGCTGGCAATATAGCTGACAGTTCTGGTTGTGGATCGAAAGCAAACGCGCCGGAGGCCTCGCTCGGGGCTCGAACACGGCCTCTCCTTATCGTATGAGACTCTAGTAGTATGGAAGCTGGCAAGTTCTACGATCCAGCTGTTGACTTCTCCCGGTGCGATTCATCTGTCGAGGTAACCCTCCGCTTTTCCTGCTGGCTCTTCTCGTGCCGGGCTTGGTCAATGGCCGATCTTTGCGCAATACTGTCGTCGTGGCTCCGCCATACTATGTTGGTGCCTTCTGGTAGTTTGAGGACGCGCCTGAGGGTATCACGAATCTTGACGTTTCGCACGCCGTCACTCTTGGTCCAGATGCTGAAGACGTCCTCGCCACTTCGGACACTCAGAACAAAGCCGCAGAACTCCTCGCCAGCATCCAGGAATTGGTCACCAACAAGCGCCATGAGCAAATCCTCCCAGTAACGGTCCGCCACGCCTTTCTTGAGCCGCATGATCCACTTGCCGCCCCTCTTATTCTCATCGTCTTCCCATACCGGTCGGATGCCCTGCTTGAAGACGTGGTAATCCGACACGGAAGGCAAACTCGACGGCCTCTTGAGATGGGAGAAGACTTTCCAAAACTCCTGGGCGGTGCCGAATTTGCAGAGCGGCACAATCGACTTTTCATAGTCGACATTCTTGGCCGTAGGTGGTCGGTACCAGACAGCCCAGGTGTACTTGAGCGGCCACGGCACGTGGAGGTCTAGCGGCGCGGAATAACTCGCAGTATTCTCGGGTATAGTGGGTGTGGATATGGACTCTTTGCGTACGCTATTGACCACCTTGCTCACGGGCCTTTCCTTCTTGTCCGAGGGCGTCGTGGGCGTGGAAGACATGGCTGCCGCTTTGAAATCAAAGGCGGTCCCCGGTGTCTTGGGCGTCTTAGCCGCCGACCCGAAAGAAGCAAAGGCACCTGAGCCTAGTCCAAATGCAGATGAGCCGCCCGTGGCGGTGGGTGAAGCCATGCCGCCCGGTGTCAATGGCGAAATGGTGTTGAAGGGGTTTCGGCCGCCGTGGGATGAATCGCCACCAAATCGTTTGGTTGCCGAGATGGTGCGCTGGTGCGGCTCGGGCTTTTCGGCGTTGGTCTCGGAGTGCGACATGGAGAGGGAGAGCTTGCTGGTGCTGTCGCATGCAGTCAGTCGTAAATGCGAGAAAACGCGGGGGGCATGCGAGCCTACTTGGAGCGGCGAGTCCACAGATTTTCTCTGTTATCCATTGGAAACAATGCAAGCGTAATGGGTAGAAAAAAGGAAGCGTAGTATTGTATCCAGAGCTTGGTAGGGTGAAGGAGCGAACAAGCGACAGGGTAGTAGAGCAGGCGGGCTAACGGCCAGGTGCGTCGGAGGTGTGCGGGGCTTGCGGCGGTGGAATATGTGCTGAAGGCGATGTGTTTGGGAATATGCTGGTGGTAGAATGCTGCGGGCCGGCGTGTTGGAGCTCAGCGTATGGGGCAGTCAAGCGTGGTGGGATATATCGTGTGCAATTGTCGGGTAGTGGTGCGTTCAGAGAAAACGTTTGAGAGGTTGGCACTTGCAGCTCTTGCGCGCGCCTTCCGCGGCAAGGATGCGGCTTAGTCAGCTACCGTGCCCTTAACTACGTTACAATCTCTTCGCGCGCCGCTCCGACTCCCTTTCTTCTTCTTCAACACCGGCCCTTGACACAAATCACTGCCAGCTCGACACATTTCTACTCAGCTGGCAACTCCGATTCGGCCCAGAGCGAGCCATTCCTCTTCTAAAACCATCATCACGAGGGCCGCCTTTGCGGCTTCCATGATGCGGTGATGACCTGAAAGCAGGGACATTTCCTAGTCACGCGCGCGACGCGTTGAGGCTGCACGCTGTCTCAGTCTCTTCTGTATGTAGCTATTTTGGATTTGTCGCGCGCCCTGTGGCTTGGGATGACTGGTGTAACCCACCACTTCTGGTAGTCTGAGTCTCAGCCAGATCTACACTATCGCCATTGGCGATTTCTTGGTTGAGTGTGAAGTCCCAAGGCAAAGTCTGAAGCCTGCAAGCGCAAACATGCCTCTGAGATGTCTTTCGAGCTTCGCTAATAGCCATATGTCCGCAGTACCAAGTCCCGTGTGTGTCGTCCGGTCGCGTACAGAAGCCAAGGACACTAGACTCCCCCCGTCAGACTTCCTCGAGATCCCAAGGTTGGTAGCTATTACTCCGTATTTGACATTCTGTTGCGGAAATGTTGTTAGATACTCGCAATATATTCAATGCTCAATACAATATCATACGACGGGCAAATTCACGTGATACCATACCGTCTCTGGAGTCTGAGGGTGTATGGGCACACGCCAGCCACACATTTAGAACTATTGGTGGCTAATCATCATGACGAGACGTCCAGCAGATGCTCGTCGGCGGCGTTAGACCCTTCTGAGTGGCTCGGTCCTGTCCGCCTGCGAGGCAACCGCGGCTCCGTGAGCATTTAGTGCTGGAAAGGCATGCCGCACCTGCATACAAAACGCGTGCGGGGTGAAGTAAGGTACTAGTACCGCCTACGTCACTTTCCTTCACCCGGACAACGCACCCCACCTGCCAACCATATTCGACTGCACTTTCCTCGTCCGTCTCACTAAGCACCACGCCGTCGTTTTCTCCAAGACCTCATAGAAAGCTGAACGCCATCACGATCCGCGCTCAGCTCTTGCTCCCTCCTCCCACCCCGCCACCCGAGCATCCCCCGAGCAACATCACATCACCCCACATTTCCGCCTTTCACGTGCGAACAAACACGTCTTCTTGACACCCGCACAGCACCAAACATCAAAACCAGCTCTCAGCACCCAGTCTGCACCCGACACCATGACTGCGCATTCGCCCCAGCTGCACTCGCCGAGCTCGCATCCCGAGCGGCCCAAGGGTGGGAAGATGCCGTACCCCGCCATGTGCGCCTTGCACGGCTAACCAACTCGCCTAGGCATCCTCAAGAACTCGAGCTCGTACCGCTCCAACTCGCAAACATCGCCCACAAGCGAGGCCGCGGTGGCGGTCAGCCCCGTGGCCGAGCAGCGACCGCAGCTAGGCCGGGAGATGTCGGAGAAGGAGATAGTGCTAGAGAACACGCTGCGCAATGCGGGCGCGCACCGGCGCTCGTCGTCGAACCCGCGCGGCATGGGATCGCGGCGACAATCGGCCGCCGACCACGTGGACGAGATCAGCCCGCAGCTCAAGTGGGACGAGGCGAATCTCTACCTCAACGAGCAGAACCGCGACAGCACCATGAAGATTGACGAGCCCAAGACGCCCTACGCCAAGCAATACGACCCCGCCGAGGACGAGGACGAGGTCGAGATGCTCAACGCGCAGGAACTCCGCGTCGACGAGCTGGACAACAAGCCGAGACGGAAGCCGAAGATCGATGATATCCCCGAGTTTGACCTCGGACAGCCCGAGCTGCTGGCGCGAGAGTCGCAGACGCCCGACAGCGAGAAGCGTGTCATTGTCGAGGAGGGCATGGATGCGGACGATGGCTACCACGGTGAGCTTCTGCCCAACGCGACAGAGGAAGAGCGGGAGCGGCACCGCAAGTTTGAGGAGTTGCGTAAGAAGCATTACGAGATGAAGAATGTCAAGGACTTGCTTGGGTGAGTGTGAGACTTTGCAGTGTCTATATTATTTGAAGGCTAATGCTCATGTTCAGTCACCCCGAGGATGTCGACGAAGACGAGGAAATGCAGCCACGCCCCAACGGCCAATAGCTCTGTCCATGCATACATGCTAGGAAATAGCTTTGGCCTAAAGACTGCGAAAGGGGTAATCTGCAACCTCGCCATCATTCGCTCTCTCTCTCTTTTTCCTTCTTTGTTTACGTCTCACGAGGTTCGACACATTCGCATCATGCACGTCCATGGGCGTTGCATGACTTTTGGTTTTTGGCGGCATCCCGGGTGGAGTTTACGGCTTCGTCAGTACCGTGATGGTAGGGTAGGGCAGGGATGTATCTTAGTCCGTAGCTGACCCAATTGATCCCATAACAAAGACGTGTTCTTGTAGCGTATACAAATATATATATATGGAACGACTTGCTGGCTGTTTAGGATAGGCACGCCGTCACCTCGTCCTCCTCGTCCTCCGATCCATCCCTTTCCATGTAAAACAAATTCTGTACACACAAAACAACTTTATTCTCATAACCAATCCCCCTCACCTAAACTCCGCATCCACGCCCTCAAAATTCCTCAAAAAGCTCTCAAAAGCAAAAACCCCCAACCCAGGATCCAAACTCCCCGTCGTAGCACGAATAGAATGCATACTAAGCTGCGGAATCCCACAATCCACAGCCCTCATCCCCGTCGCCGCACTCAACATGGGCCCGACGGTACCACCACTACGACTATCGTTACGAATCTGAAAGAGCTGGAGTTGCGGGTGTTGTGTGCGGTTACGGTTGTTGTTTGCAGAGTCGCGATCGAGGCAGCGGTGGAGGATGGAGGTGGAGATAGCGTCGGTGGTCATATGCGCGTTTGGGTCTGCGGAGATGGCGGGGCCGATGTTGAGTTTCGGAGCGTGATTTTCGAGGTACGAAGGAAGGAAGTTGGGGTTTACGGCGTGGATTACGTCGCTGGAGACGAGGAAGGAGTTGGCGTAGGTGCGGGCTAGTGCGGACTGAGGTTTTCGGATGCTGCTTGTGGTGGTGTTTGTGTCGGCAAAGTCTTCGACGATGCGTTGCATGACGGTGGGCAGGAAGTTGCCGTGGGCGCCTTGGCGGAGGAGGGAGCCTACTTCTTCGTCGTCGAAGAGGGCGGTGATGCGCAGTTGGGAGGAGGTGTGAAGCGAGGGGGAGGTGTTGAGCAGGGCTTGGATGGCGGCCCAGGAACAGAGTTTGTCGTCTATGCGGCCGGCGAAGATGAATTCTTTGGAGAGGCCGCCGGTGGTGGCGGGTTGGACGTCGAAGAGTTCGAGTTCCCAGTTTATGATGGTCGAGTCTGGGCAGAATTAGCGAGAGATTTTAGAAGGTTGAGAGACGGGCAGAATGTACAGTCTGTGATGCCCATCTCGCCGGCGATGGCCTTGACGAGCCTCTCGGGCTGGGTCGAGGCAAAGGTGCCTTCCCCGCCGAGGATACTGGCTTTCCAATACCCTTCGTTCTCGGTAGACGAGGAGCCGAAGTCGCTGTTGTCGAGACCAATGATGGGTACCATCTGCGTCTCCTTGTTGAACGGACCGTTCGCAGCAGCGCCAAAGTGCGGCGCCAGTGTTGGGATCCTTGCGATCGGCCTAGATGGAAAGTCAGCCCATGTCTTGTGAGCATGTCCGGCATGAAGATGGCTTACCAGTCCAGCTTGACCAACTTGGACACAATCTTCCCATTCTCCTTCACGAGCACCCGTCCACCAATGCCCAGATCGCGGTCCCACCACGTGTCGCTCAAGGCACCGGCGTAGGGCGCGACACCGAGCTGAACGTAGCCAGCTTTGGTGCGCAGCTTGGAAATGGGCTTCAACTTGGCGGTGAGCGCGTCGATATGTCCAGCCAAGACGGCCGCCCCGTTACCTGGCTTGTAACTACCACCGATGGCAAAAGCAATGAGCGAGCTGCCGTTGCGTTCAACGTAGTATTTGCCATCGGCCTTCAGCTCCCACTCATCGCGCTCTGACAGCTTCTTGTATCCGTCCTTCTCGAGCTCTTTGGCGACTGCGTCAACAGCGTGGAAGACGGTGGGGTTGTTCGTCATGTAGTCGATGAAGGGCTTCGTGTAGCGCGCCGGGTCATCTTTGGAGCGAGCGGGAGCGGAATCCGGAATCCAGCCATGAGAAGGCGTCGGCCGCGGGGCCTGCGGTTCTATCTTGATGTGTTCCTCTGGAATCTTGGGCGGCACAGGGGGCGGGTTCTGATGCCTTGTCGGGGCCGGGTACGGATAATCATCGTCGACATCGATCAGGTTCGGGTACGGCACCGCAATGCTGTGGCGGTTGCGGAAGTCAGGCAGCGTTTCCCTATTCTTCCATCCTCTTTCAGCGACTCGGTCCAGTCTCTGTCGATGCGATAGCGTGGCCGTAGTGTGAGCGCGACCCAGAGTCGTGGAGTGCGAGTGGCGCAGCGGGCGGGGCGGCGACGGGTCCGAGTAGAGATCAGCGTTGGAAGCTGTCTTGCGGAGGGAAGGATGGATCTTCGTCATCTTTTCTGCTTGCTACGACTCTGAATGCAGCTGTAAATGCAGATGTTGGGATAAGGAGGATGGATGTCGATGAGTGAGGCTGTGATGTTGCAATGATACGGCTGAAGCTAGGCACCGCCACATTGAGGCGGAGCTACCTCAAACCGGAACACCCCCGACCACTTGCCGCAACTTCATATCACCTACTCCGCACATGCCCAGCAACCGGACTCGTATTCTGCAGTTATGTCACCCGCCCATATTCTCGAGCAGTACAGGAATACGATCTCGCGTCTGGTCAGAACCTCAGTCGGCACTCGTACACTGTATCGGTTGCCATGTACTGCAGTTGGAAGTAGAAGGTACGGCCATGAAGAATATGCCATAAGTGCGTTAGGTGTATTTGGGAAAGGATGTCTCAAAGGGATAGGTATATCGTGCAAACGTTCACGTGGTTCTGGAAACAGCCATCATTGACCCATAGCACCCAACTTGCATTGAAAGCACCTAACACACAACGCCCACCACACAGATCTCCCATCTCCCGTCATCTACGAAAACTCCTCTTAGCTTCTCCTCGGTCGGATCAGTCGCAATGGCCGCCCGAACGAGGATACTAACGCCAGACACCACGGGAAGGTGGGAGTTCTTCGTCCGACATATCGACAAACCGAAGCGCGCAAGATTGCGGCACCCTCGAATCTGTCCATATTTTGTGCATTAACACAAGTCCTTGAAAGCAAGAAAAGGGTGTACTTATAAAAAGAAGAAAGCGTGTAGCTGTTAATGGACCTGTTAAAGAGTCAGTATTGGATCAGGATTCAAGGAACAAGGTACTTAGCGGGATTGTTAAAGCGAGCAGCCGACCGACTTTCCGAGACCTGCGAATTGTTAATAAGGGGGAGGGACTTGACGTACCTGGAAGAACCGAGAGACATTACCGGACCGCGTCGAAACCTGGAAAATGTTAGCAGATGTCTAGAAGAGGGGAGAAGGGGCCTGTTGGTTAGTACTACCATCGACCTAGACGCAGTTAGCAGTGAGCAAGTACAAGACAGAACCCAACCAGACAAAGGAAACAGTGAAAAACAAAGGCCCAATCCCCGATCCCCAAATCCACCACCCCAAATAAACAAAAGAAACAGTGAAAAACAAAAGCCCAATCCCCAACCCCAAACTCTCCATCTCCATCGCCATCGCCATCTCCATCCCCACAGCCCAACTCTATACCCAGCACACTAAACAAAGGAAATAGGAAGGAGAAGAAACGCAAAAGCAGAAAACGCAAAAGCAGAAAACGCAAACGCAACGCAAGAAGCAAGAACGCAAGAAACAAAGATCGCAACGCAACAGAACGCAAGAAACAAGAACTCAACGCAACGCAACGCAACGCAGAAAAAGAAAATCGAAAAACGGGAAAAAGGCAACGCAACGCAGCGCGAACAAAGGAAAAAAAGCAAAAACTTCATGACCCAAACAAAAGAAAAAGCCCACCTCAATCCGCCTCAATCGCCATCGTCGTCGAATAGCTTTCGTATCGATTCCCCCTCCAGAAGAGTAAAAACCCAACTGTCCCGCCGATACTACTAACCGTCCGACACCAACAACAACCGAACCGAACCGAAACCGCGGACTAGCTCGGTTTTGATAACCCAGGCCCCGAAGCCATAAACTGGGGAGATGTTTTTGCGGAGAAGATCCATCTAACCATGTGTAACAACAAAAAGCCGAATACCAAGATTGCAGCTTTCGGGAAAACAGTTCCCCAACACGTTTCTCCGCCAAGAGTGGTAGAAGGGGGGCTATACCGATCCGTGTGTGCTGATTCGAGGTTGTTTCATTTTTCCGTCGTTCGGGGGTTGGCCCTTTTTTTGTCCCAGGATTGACCAGCCGGGGGAGATAGTTCTCAGTACTATTCGACTGCGTCCGTATATTTTGTTTTCCCAGGGGACAAAAGGCCTGGAGAGATAATTCTCAGTACTACCCAACTGGGTTTTCGATTCGCCGAAGAGAGATCGAAGAGTGGCCCTTTTTTTTACCCGGGATTGGCCAGCCAGGGGAGATAGTTCTCAGTACTATTCAACTGCGTTCGATTTTTTGGTCTTCCAGGGAACGAAGGCCTGGGGAGATAGTTTTCAGTACTATTCAAATGCATCCGATCTTTTGTTTACCCAGGGGAAAAAGGCCTGGGGAGATAGTTCTCAGTACTATTCAACTGGGTCTTCGAACGCTCTCGCCCGATACGGTCGGAATTACACTACGTCGTAACAAAAGTAACTCAGTAGTACCGTGCCGCCTCGATGCGCTGGCGCAGCTCAGTGTCTAGGCCATCCAGGTTAAGCTGGGTGGATTTCGACTTTTTGCTGATGGCGCCTGAACGCGAAGAGAGGACAATCGTGGTTCCTGGTGAAGGGATAGATGACTTTGGCCGACGATAAACCTTGGTCTTTGACAGAGACTTGTCAACGACAGGATATCGAGGGTGGTGACGAGCCGTAGTACTCGGACGAGGATGAGGCGGAGCTACATCCTGTTCCGTGAGGATAGAGAGGTCCGCTTCGCACCCAAGAGGGACTACTGTGATACCGTCTCTACCGAGCTGTACGGCCGCCGACCGAGTCACCTTGCATCTGGTGATGCTTTCGAACCATGGCGTGTAATTAAGCTCTTGCGTCTTCAGGCTTGTAGGCCGTCCCACACGCTTAAACCAATGGCCCTCACATCCACAAAACCGTCCAAAAGAGAACCGTAAACAATTGCCCCCTTTTTCGCACTGGTATCGGCCATGAGTCCGAATGCCTTTGCCATCGTGACATTGATAGGCTTCGCTCAAAAAGTACCAATAACCAGCACTGCGCCTGATACAGACCCCAAAGGAGAATGTTGGCAGTGCGCTTTCGCAGGGATCGACGCTGTCAAGTATGACACCAGTCCACATCGGGCCTTGCGCACCATCGATCTTCGAGCCATAAAAGCCGTCGATCGTTTGCGTGACTTCGATGTAGCGTGGGCTGGTGACATTTTCAAAATCTTCCGCGAGCTGAGCTCGGTAGAATCCTCGAACTTGACAGACGCGTTGCCGCTGCGCTCCATAACGAAAGAAAGTCATCACTTCGTCTCCGTCGCGAACACTCATCCACATACAACGACGTGTGTCGTGTAGTATCGGAGCGTTCAGCGAGCCAGTTGTCCAAGACACAGGCCGCGGTGCAGCACGCTCCTCGTGGGGGGTGTAAAGAATGTGGTCGTACGACTCGTCGAAATCTTGGAAGGTTCTGACGTTATCGTACTCTGAAAAGCAAATGGACTTGTGTGTCTTGGGGGCGCCCGGCTGCTTAAGGATTGACTTGGGCCCCGGCTGCTTAACGACGGACTGGGGCTTCGGGTAAAGATGGTCATTACGATGGATGATCAACTTCCTCTTCCTTTCGATAGGAGCTGTCTTGCTCGTCTAGCTGCTGTTAGTATACTTGTCTCTGACGGAGGGCAGAGGGCATGCTTACAGGAGGCTGAGCTACAAGGGGCTTTTCCACCCCCGGCTTCGGGTAAAGATGGTCGTTACGATGAATGATCAACTTCCTCTTCCTTTCGATAGGAGCTGTCTTGCTCGTCTAGCTGCTGTTAGTATACTTGTCTCGGACGGAGGGCAGAGGGCATGCTTACAGGACGCGGAGCTACAAGGGCCTCAGCCTCACGCTCCTTTCGGCGTTCCTCGTAGGAAGCAAGCAACGCCTTATCCGCAATATTAGCGCGCTGAAGGAAGTAATGTAGCAGCGGTGTGGGTGTGCAAACTTACAGCTCTAAGCTCTTGAAATGATTGCTCACCCCTCGTGCTTTTGCTGCTCTGCTTAACCTGTATTGCGTTAGTACCTGCATATCTAGCGACATGGGTGAGGCGACTTACTGGTGGCACCTGTCCTCCCAGCCCCGATGCACCATAATGAACGCCGACAGGCTCCTTGACAGACTCCTTGAGAGACCTATCCCTAGCCTGCGTGTGAACTTAGCAACAGCTCAACCATAATGAAGGTGTGACACGTACCCTTTTCTCCGAATGACCACCAGGCAGTACTGGCGCACGCTGATCGGTAGAAGCGCTTTGCTTCATTACAGTAGCGAGCCTCTCCTAGTGCAGTTAGCGTCTGATAGGCACAGTGAGTAGCGTGGTGACAACTTACTCTTCTAACTCGTTCGGCTCGTTTGGCTCGTTCGGCGGGGGTAAGACGCCCTAGAATCAAAGTGTGACGTGGTTTGTCAGCAGTAGAGGAAAAATGAGCGGAAGGAGGAAGAGTTGGCGGAGGACGAGCGTGAGGAGGACCGGTGCGGGGAGGACGAGCAGGGGGACAAGGAGTGGAGGTAGTAAGAGTGGTATTAAGGGTCGAGGTAGTAAGAGTAGAGATAGGACGAGTGCGGGAAGGACGAGGGGGGAGAGGAAGAGTAGGGAGAGGACGCGTAGGGGGAGGACGAGTAGGGGGAGGACGAGTAGGGGGAGGAAGAGTAGGGGGAGGACGAGTAGGGGGAGGACGAGTAGGGGGAGGACGAGTAGGGGGAGGACGAGTAGGGGGAGGACGAGTAGGGGGAGGAATAGTGGAGGTAGTAAGAGCTGGGGGAGGACGAGTGCGGGAAGGACGAGGAGGGAGAGGACGAGTGGGTGGAGGATCGGTGGAGAGAGTAGGATCGTCGGGAGGAAGAGTGGAGCAAGCGGCTCGTCTGGCTCGTTCGGCTCGTTCGGCGGGGGTAGGACGCCCTAGGGGGAGAGTGCCATGTGGGTTGGCAGAAGAGGAAGGAAGAGGGGAGGGAGGAAGAGTGGCGGGAGGGCTGGCGGAGGGGGTCGGAGCGTA
>ML975407.1:0-58013 GCA_010015605.1 Decorospora gaudefroyi
TATAGTAGTTAAGAGAACCTTCTAGCACCTCTTATATCTAATAATAATACGTAAATATGCAAAAAGAATATAGAGGCATCTTCTAAATTAGATATAAGCATAATGTACGTAGAATTCTTGTTTAATAGTAATAAAATTAAAGATACGTAAGTTAAGTTTATTATGCTAAGGAATTTTAGGTAGTTTAATAGGTTAGGTAGCTTAATAGTAGAATACGTTATAGCAATTCTAATTCTATAAGTGTTATATTACTATAACTTTAACACCTAATAGTAGGCTTAATAGAAGCGCCGCCAAGTGTGTCGCAGCTATAAGCACTAGCACAATTAGGGGTACTTAGCTTGCCATCCGCGCAGACTAATGTTACCGAAAACAGTGATTTTAAGGGCTTTTGTGGCGAGCAACCAGGAGACTGCAGAGCTTCCCGTTCGCTCAGCTGTACTTAAGCATCGTACCGGCGGACTAGTAGTTAGGTGGGAGACCACTAGCGAATCCCCGCTGTTGTGTGTTTTTGATTTGTCTTTTTTTTTGTTGTGTACGGATACATACTTCGTCACATGAGGCTCTCCACACTTGGATCCCGGCTGCTTGCTTCTGGCACACACACTTGTCGCGCATAACGAGTTTTTTTTTCTTTTCTTTTGCTAGGTCACACTCGGTTTTTTGGGGGTACGTACACAGGAATTTTCCGGCTGGTCGGTGTGCTTCGAGCAGTGGGTGGAGATAGGCCGCTGTAGATGATGTATCCGGTGGACTTGGACAGTTTTTTCACATACGACCATAGGACGATGAATGCAGTGCTTCCCGTTCGCTCAGCTGTACTTAAGCATCGTACCGGCGGACTAGTAGTTAGGTGGGAGACCACTAGCGAATCCCCGCTGTTGTATGTCTTTTTTTGGCTTGCCACGAACAAGTTGTCTTTTTTGTTACTACTGCCGCACCTATAAGCTAATAGCGATTATGTACCTGGTAACTAATAGTAACTCACTATTTCCATCATGGCGAATCGCCTTTCTAAAGCAATGATTAACTGGCTCAAGGTCTGGATGACGGAAATAGCTTGTGAATGAAAAACATCATATATTTTGGAGAAGGCTAGTATGCTGGTATGTAGGCAGACCACTATGCCATGCCGACCACGGCCGGTACAGCAGCCTCCTCGCTCTCAAACTTCTCACCGTTTGTGTTACCTCGCTTGTACAGAGCAGGCATCACGACGATATCTACATACCGCTGCCGCAGCTGCTCCGGATGCATGTCCTCATCATCGCCCCTGTCGTCTTTCATGCAGCTCGGATCGAACATCAACGGCCCTGTTTCCTGCAGACCAGGCAAAATAGGACGTGATGGGAACCTGATACTCCACAGCGCACGTTGACACCGTAGAAACTGGGCTAGTTGCACAGCTTCGGCGAAGATCTTGTAGAGTCGGTCTTGGTGGCTTCGGAGCGCCTCGTGGTCGCTTGTGACACACCACGGTGTTACCACGGCCATGACGGCCTCCAGGCCGTTTTGTATGGCTTGTCCGGCATTTTCCGACACCGCTTTCTGTGAAGAGAGCGTCTTGCTAACGAGGTCGGCAGTAAATGCTCGCCAGTCGTTGAAAGCGCGATGCGTGATTTGTTTACGGTCTGTCATTGTCCAATCTTTATTAGCTTCTGGACTTGTAAGGGTACGCGGCACTGGGTAGGTACGTGGCGACTTTACCTGAGAACCACAATTCGTTCTCCAAGCGAGCAAACGTATCTGCAACCCCTTTCTCCATCCATACATCTTTTCCAAGATCGCCCAAGGCATCGAGGGTGCGAAACAGCGTCTTGGACATGATATAGGCCGCCCATCCGCGGACGAAGAGTCGTTTGCGCTTCTTGTCCATCACGGTCTGCTCTAGAATTTGCAGCTTTGTACATAGCGGAGCCACCCTCTGGTACTCGGGCAGCATCTCTTCTTTGAAGGAGTGGCCCCTGCCTACGTTGAAGTTGTTAGACCAAGTCTTGATGGAGCTCAGTATGGAGCCAAAGCGACCGCGGACCTCATCGTCGTTCCGCGCCTGGGCCCCAAGAAATACATCCTTGTTGTCCATGGCCGCCTCGAGCAGGTCGGCGGATCGCTTAGTGCGGTCAACGCGGTCTTGCTCCTTAGCCAGGTTTTCCGAGAGCTGGTTATTTACAGAAAGGCACTGTTTGTATGCTTCCTCGTATTCGCCGCACGATCGCTTCCATTCATTTCGCTCTCTTTTGTACCTCTCTCGATCGCTTTCGCCAGTCTGATCTGTGCGCGTGTCTCGATAGGACTCGTTCATCGACTGTGACTTGAAACGCTTCGTGAACTTATTCTGGACACACTATCAGCTTGTATCCTCCTGTGATGACGAATCAATTCGTAATTACCACCAGCATATGACCACCTCCGTATTTTTCCTTGTTATGGTGTCCGCGGGGATCGTCTCCATATGCCAATTCGTCGTTCAGGTTCCCTGGCTTTGGTCCTCGGTCATATTGAGGAGGTGGCTCTACTACGTGTGAGTGCGGACTAACCAGTTTTTTCGAGTTGGGGGTTGAAAGGCTCACTGTGCGGATCATGCCCACCAAACCGATGGTCGCCATAACTCTCAATATCTCCGTTTGCTCCATCGAAGTGGTCCTGCGTTGGACGCGGTTTTTTGCCAACAGCAGACGCTGCAGTTGGGGTACGGGTCAGTGTAGCAGGAACATGGCCTCTTGGTCTGTCCGCGTCGCTAGGCAAACGTGTTGTCGATGGGCGAGTCGGGTAGGCTCCCGTCATTTGCGTCGCGACTTGTGCTGCTGCCACTGCGTTTGTAGACGGGGCCGGCGTCGTTTCGGACACCGACGTGGAAGTATACATACTTGCTGCACCAGGCCCCGTTGTAGATGAGGAATTGGGGTTGGACCCATGTTTTGAGTTTGAGGGCCACATTGTTCGCTCACACTTGCAGTATGGGCGACTATATCGTCTCGTATATGGGCGCAAGGTGTTACTGCTTACCGTATGGGCGACTGTATCGTCTGGTATATGGGCCCCAGCTATTTCAGCTTACCGGATGGGTTAGGTATTCACTCGGCTACCCATTTAAAGCCTGGATGCTGCAAATAGTGGTTAATACTCAGATGATGGGTTGTCATACCAGTGGCTTATCGATTCGCTCGGGCTGGTCTTCCCGAAAAAACTTGGTCGGAAGCCACAAGGCAGTGTGGCAGTCTTTTCGCCCCATTAGACGAAGAGATTATGCGGGGGCTCCACGATTCCATGGAGATGACAGTGTAACGACACGTGGAGTTCTGGCCCCATGTGAGTTCGTGGCTCGCAGGGACGTCCAGGCCGATCCCGTCTCAGCCTTGAGCGGCACGACCCGCAAATCACACAAGAGACAGCTGCACCACGACAATGTGCCAAGCTGAGGGGACCCGAAAGGATATCCAAGTTCGATTATTGGCCTCATGGTCAGCACGACCCATTACTATATCCCTAGCGGTTTAATTAAACTTTAATGTCCGACCATACACAGGATACCATAGTACCTATCTGCCGCAAACGGATCAAGCATCTCCTAAAAAGCAAAAATCTCCGACATGTCAAAGTTGCCCCCAAAGTCGGCGAACCAGCTGGTGAAGATTTCTGTGACACCAGGAGGAATGCCAACAAAGGCGGCTAGTATACTCACCACGGCTGGAACGTAAGGTAAGACTTTGGTCAGCCCCGACCTCTTTTTTTGAATCTCTTGGCGGACTTCCACGCCCACGGCTTGCTGTAGACTGACCTGCTCGTTTTGGATCTGCTTCAGCCGTGCAGACTCAACCTGCCAGTCGCGCTGGATCTGCCGTTTCATAGCGCGCTCATTGTCTCTTAAATCCTGTTTCAGTCGTTCCAAAGAAGCCAATTCATCTTGGTATTGCTGCTTCAGTTTCTCCAGGTTGTTGCTAACGTACGCTCCAGCCATGGTGTCTTCCAGCTGTTTTCCCTCATCCACCAGTTCCTTTTGTAGCTGCAAGACGACTGTATCCTTTTGCAGCAACTGGCTTACCAGGCTGACTGCAGAGGGGCGATCGCCATGGAAGCGGCTCATATTCGATCCATGGCCGAGCATGTATGCCCAGAATTTGTCCTTGAGCTGGCGTTCCCTCTCCGCGCCGGTAGTTGGGTCGACTTCTGTCCATCGTGAGGTGACGAGCAGCACGTTGTTGAGTGCGGTTTGGCCGCATATCTTCTTGAAGATTTCGAACGTTTTCACCGCGGCGCGGCCGTAGCGAATGTCGGTGATGCGGTGGATGTAAATGACGCCTTTTAACTCTACGCCGAGATCGTACTGTGCAGACAGAATTCGAGCAATCTCTGTAAGGATTTCACTGTCTGTTCTCTGCGTATCGTCGAATCCCGGAGTGTCGATCATCATGACCTTGCTGTGACCAAGTGTAATTGGCAACAGCTGACAGCCTTGGGTACCTATACAGGGTAAGAAAGTGAACTTGTGGTGAGAATCACACAAACTACATACATGAATCCAAGTCAGACCCTTCTTTGGCCAATTGTCTTCCAGCAAGTTGGTTGATAAAAAAGCTCTTTCCTGCTCCTGTAACACCCATTACCACTATCATGCTGGGTGCGTCGTGTTTTTCCATGTTTCCTAGCAATGAGAATCTCCTTTGGTCTCATGGGGACTCTGAGAGAAGTGTGGGATGCAAGCCGTGTGCACGAAGTTCAAGCAGTGAATGTGTATCCTTCACCGTCAAAGTCTCGGCGCGTGAAAATCTCAACCTCCGCTGTATCTTTATGAAGCATATTTGTTACCAACATGTTCAATGCACTGCGCCAATCTCACAAGGCTGAAAGGCTCAAGCACCGAAATGTTGGGGCCGTGTTGCACTCAGCTGAGCCTTGTACTACCCTCGATTCGAAGAACCATTCCAGCCGCTTTACTAATGCGTTCTGGCTTGCATACATATATCGAAAATGCAAGCCACGTCTTTATGTCACGATAGAAGGGCCTTGAAGATGTCCGATTTGCTATTCTTGCCGAAAGGTTGATGGGGTGACGGGTCCACCATGGCTCGTGCTTCCTCCGCGCCTACAAGGCTGAGAGCTGCCATCTGTTGAGGGTCTAGGTCTTCCCCTCACTGCCGTATTCCTATTCACTTTCAAATGTCTACCTAACCGAGGTGATATCTCAAGCCTTGCGTACATTGCATGCCTCGACGATGGCGTCTGAAATTGTGGTCGGTATCGACTTCGGCACCACGTAAGTGAGCCTGCAAACGCGGCCACCTCCCCTCGAGCCTCATAGCTTCCTTTCTCACTCAGCACAGGTATTCCGGGGTCTCCTGGGCAGTCAACGGGGGCATTAAAGCGGTTCGAGTGATCAATGACTGGCCAAATCCGAGCTCTACTGTCGCAACATCGGACAAAGTGCCCACGATTATCTCGTACCAAGGGGGCTCGCCACAGTGGGGTTTCTCGGTGGACAACGTGCGGAAAGACAGCTTCCGATGGATCAAACTGCTGCTGGACCCCAAGAACCAAGTCGGCCGCAGCTCCGAAGCGGTGCTAACTTCGATGAAGCTACTCGGTACACTGAACAAGACCGCCGAGGACGTTGCAGCAGATTATCTCCGTATGATATGGAATTACGCCAAGGAAGACATTCAGAAAGTGCGCGGCGACGATTGGGAGTCGATCTACACGCTGAAATGTGTTCTCACTGTTCCTGCCATCTGGTCGCCGGTAGCCAAGGAGAAAACGCTCAAGATTGCGCGCATGGCAGGGCTACCACAGAACCTGAACCTGGTCACCGAGCCGGAAGCTGCAGCGCTTGCAGTACTCAAGGAGAAGAGCGAGGAAGGCGAGTTCCTGGAGGTTGGCGATTCATTCGTGGTTTGTGATGCGGGAGGCGGCACGGTCGATTTGATCAGCTATAAGATTGTTGATCTCAATCCCCTGGCAGTCGAAGAATGCGCGGTGGGCGACGGTAGGACTACTTCTAACTCTCTCCATGCGCTTTTGGATAATGAGAGAGAAGAAGACTAATACAACTCCTAGGCGGTCTTTGCGGTTCGGTCTATCTTGACCAAGCTTTTGAGAGGTACATTAAGACCATCGTTGGCGAAAGTGAATGGAACTCGATAAAGGACAAATCCAAGAAGAAAATGATGAGAGAATTTGAATTGGCGATAAAGCGATGCTATGCGGGCGACGACCAGGAGTACTCAGTCGACCTCCAGGGAGTGGAGGACAATCCCGAAGAGGGGATAGATGATGACACGATCACACTCAAGCCGTATGTACTGATTTATTACTCCAGCACATTGCCATTGTTGACCTTGACGAAGCTCGGTGCTCAAAACAGTATTCGACCATGTCATTGGCCAGATCATGCGACTCGTTGAAAAGCAAATCGATGATGCACAAGAGAACGGCAACTGCGTGAAGGTAAGTAGAGTTTTCTTGGGCTAATAAAGCTATTCAAGTTGACCTGTTTCAAGGCTATACTACTCGTTGGCGGATTCGGCACAAATCGGTACATGCACAAGCAGCTGAAAGATGCGCACAAAAAATCTGGAATCCAAGTACTACAGAACAACGGGGCGTGAGCAGCCGCACCTTCCTTCAACGACTTGAACCTGGCTAATGACTACAGGTGGTCGGCCATCTGTCGTGGTGCAACTCTATGGGGTCTAGAGAACTCCGAACATAGTCCATCGGCTAAGAAGACAGTGCGAGCTCGAATCGCTCGGTACAGTTACGGACTCAGTTGTGCCAAGAGATTCGATGAATCAAAAGGCCATCGATTGGCAGACCGAAGAAAGTGTCCGGACGGTCTATTCAGAGCGATAAATCAGATGGAATGGCTGCTAGAGAAGGGAGACAAGGTCGAGGAAGGGAAGATATTGCATACGCAGCTGGTAGCAAACACACAAGTGGGGTTGCTGAGTACAGGCATGCGGTACTTTTCCGATGAGCTCTATTACTGCGGGGATGACCAGCCTCCGTCCAGAAAAGAGATAAGTAGGTCGCCGCGGTTATCACCTTGGCTCATCATCACAGGCTAACGACATGTTGCAGGTGTGAAAGAACTCTGCAAGGTTGATTACGGAATCAAATGCTCGAAGTTGTGGCGGGAGACGAGCTATCGTGATTCCACGACGAAGCAGAAGTGGAGGGATGCTACATTTGATTTGTTCATTGGTCTTGACAGTGCAACGCTGCACTTCTTCGTCTTGTACAAGGGCGAAGCAGTCGCATATACTGAGGCCAAGTACAAAGAGGAGTTCTGATATGGTGCTGGTTGGGTAGTTACATCCTTCTCATTCTGAGTACTACTACCTTGCAGTGAATAGTATACATAATAAATTATAGCTCGACATCTCGCATTACTGTATCATCAAGCGCAGCCAACAGGGTTGACCAAAAGATGTCGATGGGACGAATCCCTTCTGATTTCACGCTTCAACGTTGTGAACATGACATCATCACCACCACCACCAACACATACCCCCACTCCGCCGCCAGACTACCTACCCAGCATCGTCCTACAACGATACCACTCGCTTAGCAACCCACCCCAGTTTCCACCATAACCACATGCGTACACCTCTCACACACCTCCTCCGCCTCCGCCCGAACAAAGCGCCAACAACGCGGACACTTGTGATGCCGAGGCGGATGCACCAGTATGCTCGCCCCAGCCAAGATGCCATGTCCACTCTGCAATTTTTCCTCTTGGCACCACACGCAGTCCTCCTTCATCTGGTCTGGATCCCTGACTCGGAAATGGAGGACGGGTTGCGTATGCAGCGATTGCGGGCCCGTGGGCGCGATACAAACGTTGAATTCACTGACGACGAAGAGGGAGGCGAACTGGTCTTCCATGTCGCGTGGCGCGAGTGCAAAAGGATGCATACACGCGACGAACTCGGTCCAGAGGTTGCTAGTGGAGGGGATAGAGAGGTAGATGGTTACGTCGGTTTCCAGACTAGAGCCTATCTTCTTGTCGGTGCGGAGACGTTCTTGGGCGGTTTTGATGGCGGGAGATAGGGTGGCAATTGCTTTTTCCATGGTAGAGAGAGCCGCGATTGTGGAATTTGGGGTGAGCATGTGCATTGGTGACCAGATGGCGCGGGCGGGATGCGTACTGGCTTCCTTTAACGGCGCTGGGACGTGGTCCCAGACTTCTTCGACAAGGAGCGGACAGATGGGAGACAGCATCTGCAAGAGTTCGTAGAAGATGAGACCGAGAACGCGTTGCAGCGTTTCGCAGTCGGCCTTGGAACCGGTGTAGATACGGTCTTTGAGCGTTTCGAAGTAGAAGGCGGATAGGTCTTGTGAGATGTACTTGTTGATCGTGTTCACGCCCTTGAAGAACTCGTATTTTGCAAAGTGGGCGTGCACTTCGGCACTGATTTGCACAAGCCGATGTACTGCTAGTCGATCTGTAAGTTCGCGGAAATCGCGAGGGTCAGCCGTGAGATTGTTGAAGGAAGTGAACGGCGGTGGGCAGGATGGTAAGGAGAAAATTCCTAGCAACCACTTAAAAGTTACGCGATATTTGTGCAGGGCTTGGTTCACTGTCATCAAGACGGGCTGCCCAATGGTTACGTCACGTGTGTAGTCGCTGCTGGCGGCCCAAAGACGAAGAGCGTCAGCACCCATAGCGTCGTATGTGGGCGCAGTAGTCTTTTCTTGCTCTTGCTTCGCGCCTTTTTGCTTCTTCCGCTTGATGGGGGGGAGGAGTTCACCGGCCATAATCTGAGCTGGAGAAATTACATTGCCAAGCGACTTGCTCATTTTGCGGCCGTCGGAATCAAGCGTGAAGCCGTGTGTGATGAGAGTCTTGTACGGTGGTTTGACAGTTTCAGTCGAATAAGGTTGAGTAGCAACATGGGTGAGAAGCGATGATTGGAACCAGCCGCGGTGTTGGTCGGTGCCCTCAAGGTAGACGTCGGCAACAGACTGATCTTTCTGCTGCGGCAGCAGTGTCCAACTCGTACCGCTATCGAACCAAACATCCATGGTATCTCTACCTCGGACGTAAGTACCAGACAGATGCTTCGGCTTCCAAGCTGGGTCGTCCTGTGCATCAGTCCACCAAGCATCGATACCGCGCTCTTTAATCACTTCTATAATATGCTCAATCACTCCAGAGTCCATGGTCGCTTTGAGTGTATCACTCTCGACCTTATACAAGGCCGGAATAGGAACACCCCAAGCGCGCTGTCGCGAGATGCACCACTGGCTTCGCCCTTGAATGAAGCTCTCCAGACGACTTCGGCCAGTTTCAGGTATGAAGTTGACGTTGGTGATAGCGTTCATGGAAGCCTCTTTGATGCTCTCGACATTCGCAAACCATTGCTCGGTGGCTCTAGTGATGACAGGCTCCTTGGTTCTCCAGTCGATAGGGTACTTGTGGCGGTAGTTTTGCTTCCCACGCAGCATGTTCAACGTGTCGAGGTACTTGCATACCGCATTGCTTCCAGACTTCTTGATATCGGCCACTGGCAAACCTTCTAGGAGCTCAGGATGTTCCGGGAATGCCTCCTTTGTGAACGCACCAGCATCGTCTACCGGGGCAGAGGCGGGAACGTTGAGCGATGTGCAGACATTGTAGTCGTCCATGCCGTGTCCAGGGGCGAGATGAACCAGACCAGTACCGGAAGATTCAGTAACAAAGTCGGCATGTATAACCGGTTGTAGCCCGTTTGCCTTCTGGAAGGGGTTCTCATAGCTAATGTGTCCAGCAAGGTCATATCCGTGTAAATCGGATGCGACGACCTCGAGTTTTCGCTCAAGCGCCTTCTCGTATTCTACTACTCGCGAAACCGCAACGAGAATCAATTCGCCGTCTTTCTCGGCGTCCTTGACCACGCAGTATTGCATATCCCTGTGAACAGCAATCGCCTTGTTCGCGGGCAGCGTCCAAGGCGTGGTGGTCCAGATAACAACGCTGATATCGCCTTCCACATTCTTCAGCGCTCCATTTTTCAGCGCCTCGGACAAAAGTACCGGATACCGCACGAAAGCAGCCAAACTCTTGTGCCCCTCGTCATACTCCAACTCGGCTTCTGCCAGCGCCGTCCTCGAGCTCGGACTCCAGTACACGGGCTTGAACTGCCGGTAGATCAAGCCTTTCTCAAACATGGTCTTGAACACCTCCAGCTGCCTGATCTCGAACCCACGCTCCATAGTCTTGTATGCATCGTCCCAATCACCCATGACAGCCCATTCCTTGAAGCCCTGTTTCTGCTCCTCGATGGTCCGAGTCGCCAGTTTACGCGCTGCCTCTCGCACCCTCACAGCATCAGCATGCGCAGCGTCCTTGTTGTGCGCCTGCAGCGCCTTGATCTCAATTGGCAGTCCATGGCAGTCCCAACCAGGTATGTAGGACACCTTTTTCCCCTGGCCGACCTGGAACCGGCAGATGACGTCTTTGGTGATCTTGTTCAGCGCGTGCCCGATATGCAACGGGCCATTCGCATAGGGCGGCCCATCATGCAGCGTGAAGCTCTGTGTCGCTCTCCTTTCCTCTCCCACTCTCACAGCGCTGTCTGAGTCTCCACCGAATTGCTTCAGTGGGTATCTTGTGCGTATAATGCGTTCCGGGCTCTGCTGCCACGCATACAGGTCATCGGTGCATCGTCGCAAATATTCTGGCTTGGTCGAGGCTTGTGGCCGCGGCGGGAAGCTCGATTTGGGCAGTCGCAGGGTGCTTGACCATGATGCGCGTAGGATGCGTGTTGGGGTTAGCATAATAGCATCCTGGGCGGGCTGGTAGGCGGAAGATGGTCGATGTGCGTGCTTGCAATAATTTTGGGTTTGTCGACGCCGGCCTGGTGATGGTTCGGTTGTAACCGGCGATAAACCGGAGATAGCTAGCCAATCCTCGTGGGTCAAAAGAAAAAGCCATCTGCAATGTTGAATGTACTATTCGATGAAATCTATGGTATCTTGGGAAACCCTGCTCGGACATCGAATTCGAAAAGCGCACAACGCTAGCCAGCTTCTCAATACACGGTCAAAGCACTCACGGCCCCGTTCTTCAACACCTCAAAGACCATGCCGGGAAAGCCAAACAGCTCGACGTTGCCCACATCGGCAGCACCCTCCATTAACACGCTGCCAGCGTTTGCGAACTTGCTCTTCTTCCCGGAGCTGTCTTCCCATCCCCCAAGAAGCTCGCAGCTGCTACCTGGACTATCGCCCCAGCCTCGGTTCAGGGCCATACCACGCTGCTGAAGTCGTTCTTGTTCATCACTCTCGTAATACGACTTGAAGACCTCCTTCAGTCGGCCAGAGATATCGCCGAACCCCATCTCGGAGTTGAGAGGGTCGCGGTACATTGTCGATGGGACCTGCTCCAACGACCATCTACTTCTCCTGTGTCGATTGAACTGGTAGGATCCGGGCACGTTGCCGTGGAAGATGACCTTGGTTGCTGTGAGATGATGCAAAGGCTGGGCACTCAGCTCCCCCTCCTCATGCAGATCCGACTCTCGTCGTTCCGCGGTTGGGGACGGTGGAGAGATCTGCGTGGGTTGTGAGATCAGGATATCGAAGCCATGATGATAGTAGTTGTAAAAGTGCTCTGCTGCCGCGACTTCTCGCTCTTGGGCTTCCAGTGCTGCTTCATCGTCGTCCTCCCAAGCATCTTCCGTATCGCTCCTGATAGCTGAACCGTGATCCGAGTCATCATCAGGCGTGAGACCACCGGGCGAGAGATCTGATGCATCGCTTGTTCTCCGATCCTTGTGTATCGACAGCCGGTGATCATTCTTGCGATAGATGGAGTCGGGCGCGCCAAGCTCCATGATCAGATCTTGAGGCGTTGTTTCGCTAAGGACGATCCAAAATGGAGGGCTGGAGCGCCTAACCAGCTCGATCCTGCCTTCTCCATGTATTTTGATGCTTTCAATCTCATCTGGACTGCCATCTTTTACTTTGGCTAGCGCTAGCGATCTCGGATTGGGAGGTATAGCTGTGAACAGACTTCCCCGAGCCTTCTGCCACGATTCGCCGTTAAAGACCGCCATAGAGGTCGCAGGCCCGGTCGCCGATGACGATAGGAGAGAGATGAAATCTTTCTTGGGGGAATACGCCGAGTGTTGTACAGGGAAGTTGAAGGCAATGCCAGGATACGACAGGTTGTATGTCCCTCTTGCGTTTGGATCGTCAGACCTTGGTGGGACGTATTCCCCGCCATATGTTGGTCCCAGCAGTTTATCATAGACATGTCGGAACCTGGGTCCTGATACCTCTCCCGAGAAGCCCCCGTCTCCGGGTTTGTAGACATCTATATCCTTGTACACCAGCCTCGCTTTGGCGAAATCGAGCACTTCGATCAGCCGCAGGCGCTGGTCGGGGCCGTCAAACTGTAGTCGCAGGCCGTTATCGGGTAGGACGACTTGTATGGGCGACGAAATGGGGCGTAGATCGTCGTGATAGAGCTGGAATCGTGGAAAGGCTTTGACTTCGGCTTTGATCGTCGTCAGTACTTCGTGTAGAGAGCATCCAAGGGCTACGGCTCAGTCAGCTTGGTAGCTTTGAAGGGTTTCTTGCAACGGACTCATAAACCCCACACTGCGCCCCGGCTGTAGTTGCATAGTGTTATCTTCCATGGTAGGTATGAGGTGATTGTATTGAGGGGAGGGGATGTTTGCCAGTACATGTGCTGCCTAGCTTGCCGTTAAGGAGCTCGTGCTTTGTCCACGAGGACAGGGTCTTAGATGAGGGATAGTTAATCCTGGCACAAGATCAAAACGGCCCAGCAAATAGGTAGTAAAGATTGTGAGGTTAACGACGAGAGATTGTGGATCCAAACACGGAGTGCTAGCAGCTATACTGTCGCGGTGGATGAGGGGTGGTGGGGTAGACGTGCAGGCATCCCGCAAGTACGCGTACGGAGCTAGAACGAGGTCCGCTATGAGCGTCAAGGCAAGAGCGCAGATGTCATGGTATCGGTGTACAGAGCTGTTGGAATAGAAGACGATGCAAGCGTCGCCATCCAGTGGTTTGATGTTGACAGTTGACGTAGCGCCGAGGTGTAGGTGCCATGGTGCCGTCCGAGCTCAGTATCCCTGCAGCATCCCTGTGGCATCCCTGCAGTATCCCTGCAAGCGTGTGTTTACCGACGGGTTAGTGGTGTTTACTTTCAATGTTGCTGCAGGTCCGCAACACCACACATCTTAAAGACACTCCCACCTACTAACGCCAGCACAGCACACATACGTTCAGTATCCCGAGAACGTCGCCATGTCTGGCCTCCCACGCCCCGGACCGCCGCCCAAGCGGAATACGACGTCCATGCGACCGCCAACGACGCGACCACCACACATGGCGCGCGGCCGCTCAGCGACGCCTATGCTCGATGGCCGCTCATCACGTGCAGAGTCAGTGGCCTCGTCGCGAGCGCCGCGGTCGTCGCCTCTCAAGCGGAAAGAACGCGACTTTGAGGCGGACGGCGGCGAGGAGACCAACATCAACGTCGTGGTGCGATGTCGAGGCCGCAATGACCGCGAGGTGCGCGAGAACAGCGGCGTTGTGGTCTCGACCACCGGCATCAAGGGCTCGACGGTCGACCTGTCCATGGGCCCCAGTGCGCTGAGCAACAAGACGTACCAGTTCGACAAGGTCTTTTCACCCGCAGCCGACCAGAGCATGGTCTTTGACGAAGTCGTATCGCCCATCCTGGACGAGGTGAGATGGCATGAGAGCCTAGCCGCGATGGCAGCTAACGCGCTTGCAGGTCCTCGACGGCTTCAACTGCACCATCTTCGCGTATGGACAGACGGGCACCGGCAAGACCTACACCATGACCGGCGACATCTCAAACGTCCTCCCTCCCCCCGACGCGGCCGGCATCATACCACGTGTGCTCTTCGCCCTCTTCGCCCGTCTCGAGGCCGATGAGATAGAGAACTCGGTCAAGTGCTCCTTCATAGAACTGTACAACGAGGAGCTGCGCGACCTGCTGTCCGCCGACGACTCGACCAAGCTCAAGATCTTCGACGACAACACCAAGAAAGGATCCACCACGACAATGGTACAGGGCATGGAGGAGTGCCATCTCAAGACAGCTGTCGAGGGCATCACGTTGCTACGAGAAGGTAGCCACAAGCGACAAGTTGCTGCCACCAAGTGCAACGACCTCAGTTCCCGAAGTCACACCGTCTTCACCATTACCGTGTACATAAAGCGAACAACAGAAGATGGCCAGGAGTACCTAAGCGCTGGCAAGCTCAACCTGGTCGATCTGGCAGGAAGCGAAAACATCCAGCGCAGCGGTGCTGAGAACAAGCGTGCAGCCGAGGCCGGTCTCATCAACAAGAGTCTGCTGACCTTGGGTCGCGTTATTAACGCACTGGTTGAACGCAGCTCCCACATTCCGTACAGGGAGTCCAAGTTGACGCGCCTGCTGCAGGACTCACTGGGCGGCCGGACGAAGACCTGTATTATTGCGACGCTATCGCCAGCAAAGAGCAATCTGGAGGAGACCATCTCAACCCTGGACTATGCATTCCGCGCCAAGAACATTCGGAACAAGCCCCAAGTCAACCAAGCCATCAACAAGAAGACCCTGCTCAAAGAGTACACTGCCGAGATCGAGAAGCTGAAGAGCGAGCTCATAGCGACACGGCAACGAAATGGCGTCTACCTCACGCAAGAAAATTATGAGGAGATCACGACAATAAGCGAGTCGAGGCGAATCCTCAGCGAAGAGCAGCGCGATCGGCTCGACACTATGGAGGTCAATCTTCGGAACAAGGTGGAAGAGCTGTTCAAGTTGATGACCAACTTCCAAACACTCAAGAAGGACAACGAACAGACGCAGCTGGCTTTGGATGGTACGAAAGGCATCCTCGAGAAGACTGAAATCGTTCTGGAGCATACTCGCCAGAATTTGGCTGAAGAGGCCGAACTCCGAAAGGCGCACGAAAAGACAGAACAGGAACTGGCCGATGTGGGACGAGACATGCTCTCAACGCTCGGCAAAACGACATCAGCCATCGACGGACTACGATCGAAGATCCGACGGAAGTCCGAACTACAATCGCAAAATCGGCGAAACTGGAACTCTTCTCAGACACAAGTTGTGGACACCACGCGCCTGGTCGAGGATCGGATTGAGGAGTTCCAGCAGCAACAAGAACAGCTGATGAGTGCCATTTCTGAACGTATGCAGGCTTTCGTTAGGGATGAACTCGACAAACTCGGTGCATCCCAATCTTTCTTGCAAGAGAAGATGGAGGCATACCAGGCGTCCGAGCGAGAGGTCAACGGGCAGACTGCGCAAGCACGCGACCATATGAACCAAGTCCTAGAAGAGATCAAGACACTCCGTGAAGATGTAAAGCTGAAGATTGGTGCAGGCCTTGATGAGCTCTCAGCGGCAGCGGAGACCATCTCGGCGAACATAATCACGGAACTGGATGCTTTCCACACGCAGGTTCATGCATCATACGCAGGCCTAGGTCGCGACTTCAAGACGACGTTCGATGATCTAGTCAAGGATCTGAACGACCAACAGGCGGAGAACGAGCGTCTTCATCAACAGGTCGTAGAGGCGAATGCCGCGCTAATGGAAGCAAACAAGACATCTCAAAGCCAACTAGTACGAGTCGTGGACGAAGAGAAGCAGAAGTCCGCCGAAGATCGCCAACGATTGCTATCGCAAATTACTGCTCTCATCAACGCAAACGCCGACGCGCAAGATAAGAGGCTAGAGGAGAAGCTCTCGTCAGTGCGTGAGGAGATTGGTGCTGCCAACGTCGTGTTCGAAACGAGCCAAAGTGCTTACACTGATGGCATCAATGCATGGTCGAACAAATCAAGGGACGTTCTCGCAGGTGTTTCGAAATCTAGAGACGTCGTAAAGACCAGGATCAAGTCAGACTTCGCAGTAAGTAGACTCTTCCAGCATCTAAGATGCGTACTAATGATGGCCAGGTCGCAACCCAGCATTCAACGTCGATCAAGGACACGACCACCTCGGTCCACCAAAGTACAGTCAAGACAGTCGAAGCACAAATGGCACATCTGGACACTCAGCTTCAGTCCTTGGACCATATTGTTTCTCGCATCCGTGAGCAAAACAACACCCATCATGCCGCCCATACGACTTCGCTTGCCGCCTTGTCATCAACTGTGGCAGCTTCATACTCTAGCATAGGCGACCACCTGTCCACTTCCTTTGACCGCGTCCAGTCTCTCGAATCGGACATGACCGCACAAGCAGACACTCTCAAGGAGACTTTACCAAGTCTCGCAGCAGAAGCAGACATACGCGCACCACTCCACGAGCTCCGCGAAGTCGTCAGCAACCAGAACCTCATCGAGTACAACCCAACTGGCGAGACACCACAACGCGTATCCTACAACATTCCCTCGAACCTCCCACGCACCGAAGCTCACGAAAACATCCTTTCCCGCCTGCGAGACCGACCCACAACCGCCGACTCCACAACCCGCAGCCCTTCCAAACAGCCCATCTTCAACGACGCTACCCTCAGCCTCGCATCACCAACCGACATCTTCGCCTCCACTCTCAACAAGCCCGCCTTCTCCCGCTCCATCAGTGCGCACGCCCATACCATCTCGCACCTACCCACAGGCAACCCTTCGTCTCTACGGGAGCTGGACGTTAACATCGTGGCGCAGGAAGCCCACACCCAGCCTCTCCCTCTCGTATCCCAGTCTTGTTCCGACTCGGCGCAGCCACCGAGTAAGAAGATGCGCGGCAACACGGATGTGTTTGGTGGCGATGCAAGCAAGCTACCGATGAAGAAGATGCGCAAGACTGTTGGTGTCGCCGGCGAGAGGGGCGATAGAGAGAATATTACAAACTTTGGGAATAGTGTTGGGCCGGGACTGGCGGCGGGGAGGAAGTTGAGAAGTCATGGGAGTAGTTAGTGTGTGTGTTGTTCGGGTTGTGGCAATTTTCTCGAAAGTCCTGCGTTAGCAGCCATTGGGCCCGAGTAGTTTTGCATAAGAAGTCTTTTTTTTGCATAGTTTTGGCGTTTTCTAGGTAGGCAGGTGTCTTAGGGACGCGCGGGATATGTCGCGAGGCACTGGCACTCTTCTTCTCCTGCCCCTTGTAGTACAAAAAGTAGAACAAAAGATAGAGATTTAACTAACTAGTTAATCATTTCTTGATTATTTTTTTTTTCATATAGGATTCGTGATTCGTGTATGTGGTCCATGCGCTGAGTTGAGTTGAGTGGAGTTGAAAAAATTATATGAATGTATGTTTTCTCTTGTTCAGCTTCTTCGCTTTCATTGTTTGCTTGCTCGACTTTTTTTTTTTTTTTTTTTTTTGGCTTTTTTTTTTTTTTTTTTGTTTTTTTTTTTTTTTTTTTTTTTTTTTTTTTTGGCCATAGTTACACTACGTACGGGACTTTTTTGTTACAGTCGCCATGGGAGGTGAGAGCAGAATGGGAGAACAGGGAACGCGGGAACAGGTTTAAAATTCGAACTTCGTATACGCATAACTTAGCATTAATCTTTCCATCTTTTTTTTTGTTTCTCGGTACTATAATATTGGATTTGGATGTGGAAGGATGGTATTGTACAATACAGTGATACCGTAGTATCCCACCGATGTGGCAAAGAATACGAAGATGCGTCAATAATCCAACCCCGTCAACTCATACCCAACAAAAAATAAACAAACACTAGCTAACTAACTCCCACAGTTAGGTATATCCGCTACCTATCTAACCCCCTTCCCCCCCCTCCAAAAAAAAAATAAAAATAAAAATTTTTTCTTCAAATTAAAACCAATCCAAAAAAAACTTGTCATACCCAACACCCTAAATAGCCCCAGGATACGCCCTATCCCTAGCCCCTAGCACATAACCTCCCACCACTCCTTCGCTCACCCACAGCATCATCATCACCCGCACATCCCCCTCCGTGTCCCTCTCCACAGCCAGACCCCAAAGAAGCCCAATCCCAAGGCGCCATCCAACGACAACGCTGGGATTGCACCTCCACCTCATCCCCACTCCTCGCCGTACACGGAGCAAAACCTTGCGCTGGTGGACGGACTATTCCTACCCCATCTCTCCGTCCATCAAAGCCCAAACCCTCCTTCTTCTCTATCCCCCAAGCACCTCCACCAGACTCCAACTCACACGCAGCCCGATCATCGCCCGCCAACTCCGATAACTCGCGTACATGTCCGTCGTATGCCGATTTTCTGGCCGACGTATTCGCTCTAAAAAGGGGAATCGAGGTGGTGGGGAGTTCTTGGGGTTCGGGGTGGTGTGCATACGGATGGAGGTTGGGGTTCGGGGAGGAGTATGAGGGCGGTTCTACGGGAAGGAAACTTGTTAGTTGACGGACGTTCATCTTGTTTTTTCTTCTTGACATGGCGGCGAGAAGAGGCATGGGTTCGTATATGTTGTCGTGGTACGTACCCTCTAACGGTTTATTTTCGTCCTCCGGGCGGCCGGGATTGCGGCGTGCTGGTGGTGGGTGTGTGGTTTCTGGTGTGGGATGTGTTTTTCGAGACTTGTTCTTTGCGTAGCAGAAGTAGTAGATTAATAGGCCGATGATGGCGGCTAGTGTGAAAGAAGCGCCTGCTGCTCCGCCTGCTATAGCGGCAATGGGTGGGGGTTTTTCAGTTTGGTTGGAAGGGGTGGGTGATGGTGGGTTTGTGGTGCTTGTAGTAGTTGTTATCGTCGTTGATGATGATGATGATGATGATGGGAGCGAGGTACTCGATGCGCTCGTCGAGGATGTTGAGCCGCCAGTGGCGTGGTATGCGCTGCGCTGGTCGTCTCTGTTCAGGATCGCGGGCTCGAGGTCTCCGTCTGGACAGCCGCTTTGGGCACAGGCATTGGTTTTGCAGCAGCCCCAGAAGGTGTCTATGTTTTGTGAGCTTGGCGTTGGAGGGGGAGTAAGCGGACAGCGTGAGAGGTAATGTCAAGAGCAGCTGGAAACGCCGTTTCAATCAGGATTACGATACGTACCTCCAGCAGTGCATGTGTAAAACTGCATAGGATCAGTATACTGAATTGGAAGGTTTATGAAGAAGAGCATCACTCACCTTACTCCCCGTCCCGCACGTAGCATCGGGAAAACTCCCATATGCATCCGGATTGAACGCTCCAGGGTAAAGATTCCCTTGCGCACAAGTAATCTCACATGGGTCCCTCGCACAGCAGCCGACGAAGAACCTGCAGAAAAGCTTTAGATACCCATCTCCACAACTTCGGGTGGCCTTGACTCACGTCCCATATCCGCAGGCCCACCATGTTCCCCCAGCAGGACACGATGGCGAAAATTCCTGGCGCCTAGAAAGTCCAGATACCATCATCTTCAACGAGGTCGATGTTCGCTGTTCGAAGCGCAAGTATTAGAAGATTATAGAGGTGAGAAGAGACGCGAGAAAAACAACGATCACGACGAACAGGCAATCCAACACGTATCCGTCTCACCCCTCTTCAGCAATGACAACGAAGCAAGCAGACAGAAAGAAAAATCTGAAACCAGGAAGCAAAGCGAACTTCGCCACAGAACCACATGTTCAGCGGGAGGGAGAAGCGGTAGGCTGAGTGCATATAGCCCGTCTACGCAAACAAAGCAGAAGTCGGTCAGACGGATGTATTTGCGGCGCAGCACATGCACTTGTCAATTTACCGAACCTGTCGACCCGCCCAGATTCTGGTTGCAAGCAATGTAAGATTTGGGGCTGCAAGTCGGGCGACGTTACGTCTGTGGACGGTTGGGGGGCGGAACAAGCAAACTTATGTTGTGCGTCTGCTTACTTTGCCTTGAGACACCACCGACCGATGGGTCTGCGAAGTTGCTGACCGATCGACAAAACGGTGGAAAATAGACGGAAGTATGCGCGTTCTTGGTATTGATTATGCTGTGGAGGCCAAAGCGTAAGAGTATTACGTCGTGTGAGCGAAGATTCTAGACAATGAATAGCGACATGTGGCGGAGTGGGAAGACATGGTTTGCGCGACTTGAAGATGACGTTTGAGTCTATTTTGGGGTTGGGAGGAACTCGGGGTTGCACGTGTGCACGGACAAGGGATGACCTCGTTGAAGATATATTGTATGAACGTAGACTAGTGTGAAGATCTCTGGTCTCAGATACCATTGATCGCTGAACTGGGTATATGCATTTGTGGTTAGAGAAGTAAAATGTGGAAAGGGCTTGATCAAAGTGCCAGAATACGATAACAAAGTAAATGAATATTAACTTTCCAATCCCCTCGATGAATGTCTTGACGTAATTAGTTCTTTCGGGGTCCTTCTTCTGTCGTCAGTCCTAACCCTTGGGCTGGGCTCGCTCGCTTGGCCATGTCGTTTAAGAACTCTGTTTGTAAGGGTCTAGGAGAGATTTCTGGCGATTCGAGTTCGGATACGCGTTCGGCCCTAGCTCCAGGAGGGAGTTCAGAGAAGCGTCGGGTGTTTACGACACCGGAAAAGTTGGCTGGCAGCTCGGAGTACCGGTGCTCAGCTGGGGATGCAGTGTCCGCTGGCAGTTCTTGAGGCTCGATCGCATTGTGAGCGTACTGTTGATATGACGGGTGACCTTTTGAGGGCGACATGGTTTGGTAAGCGTCTTGGGGAGCAGAGTATGTGGGTGGCGCTGTTTCCGAAATATTAGCCTCTGTCTGAACCAACGAATACGCATCAACGTACGGGATTGTCCGCCATATTGTACTGAGACATCACTGTGGTCGCGCTTCTCGCCATTCATCATTGGCACCATTGCTGCTGCGCCCATCTCTCCTCCCGCTGGCTTTTGGTTGCGCCTCTTACGAAGGACGAAGAAGATGATCGCTCCAATAATGGCAACGACAACTAATCCACCAACAACTCCACCAGCGATGGCACCGATGTTACTCCCGCTTGAGGGGGCAGGCGTGGGGCTCGCACTTGCTGATGCATAGACGTTGAATTGCTCCGGTCGTTCCATAAAGGCAGGTACTAGGTCGCCTTGCGCACATGTTGCGGGAGGCGTGGCTGCGCAAGGGTTCGACTTGCAGCAACCCCAGAAAGAATCTCCTGCGTTGCACGTAAAGAAGTCGCTTGCGCTTCCACATGATGCGTCAGGCCATTCGCCGTGATGTGATATGTTGTAGCCTCCGGCACGAATGTTTCCTTGTACACAACCATTGGTGCATGGATCGGTTGTGCAGCATCCTACGAAATTGCTGCCATTGGCACACGCATACCTGAGGTTTGTCAGTATGGGTATTGCTGCGAATGGTCGAAACGAATCTATCTTACCAGTCTCCGCCGGTCGGGCAGTGGAAGTCAAAGAACGAGGAATTAGCCATGATGATTGTGGGGTGTTAACGCTTATAATCCAGAGATGATGATCCAAGGTGAGACCAATTGAGATAAACCGGAGGTGACGAAGATAGGGAGGCAGGTCCAAAGCGAGAGTAAGTATGGTAAGCACCAGTGGACGTGATAAAGGAAGGGGCGTAGCATCTAGTTCAACAACGATGAACAGCGCACGGACAAACATATTCCAAGAGTCCAAGCGCACACAAAAACGTGAACGTCTGAAAGAGGCTTTAACCTCACTCGGGGGCTCATACGTATCGAAGAAAAAGATGATGCAAAAGCCGCCAATAGACGACCGCGCGTCGCCCAATGTAGGCTAGTTTTTCTCTGCCCTTGTGGTGGCTGGCGATGTATGTGATATTTTAGTGAGGTGTCAAAAGCTTGGTTCCATACTGACCATCAGCTGAAAGGAATTACGCGAATGATGAACGCTATAGAACCCCGAGCCGCAGCCCAAGGACAGAAGGTAGTCTGAGCGGGAGAGCCTCAGCCCTGCCTCGAGGAGAATCGAGGAGAATTGTGGAAACTGCACGCGGACCTGCGGTAGTCTCACGTCTGACGCAGACGGTTGCGAAATATTGAGCTGTTGTCTTGATCTCTCTTTTCCATTACTGATAATGCCGCAACTGGGCAACAAGACTCTCACTACGGAGTACTCCCTAGCCTACTGTGTACGCAGCGCGGCAGCCATGCATCTCTCGGGTGGCGTCGTGATCGAAATGACGGCCAAGACGAGGAAGGGGCCGTTTCTCAACGAAGCCGCCGCGGCCCCACAAGATGTCAGCATACACAGTACGTTAACGTTACTCCGAGATGATGGGCACGACTAGGGCCAAACGCGTCTAAGAGGAACTGCTGACAGCATGCACACCGTGTTGGATGCAGTCAGAAGATGGTCGGTGATAAGTAAAATCTGTGTTGGCGGCAAGTTCGATGTGGCTTTCCAGTGCGGGTCCATGGGTCCTTCAGCCGCAAAGATTGAGCTTGGCAGCGAGGAAGAGATCCCGAAATCCCCAGCACGGCCGACTAGAGAATACGAGAGCGCTACAATTAGTTGCTGTTTCCAGAGTAGTGCTCCTGGACTCTGGAGCGAATGAATTAGCGAGCTTTTGACAACTAGAGACGAATGTAGGCTTTACGCAATGGAAAAGGTGTATGACGGTTCATGGTGCTTGGTCTAGAACGACCAGTTACACGTGGTCCTCAAGCCATCAATATTCTTACCGAAGACACTGTTTGAGGAGACACAGTAACGATGGAAAAGACGAGCGCGGTGTATCGATGCACGTGGAGTGCATCGTCGTGCGAGGCTGTCACGTGTGCTGTCAGGCGGTCTTGAGAGCGCACGGACGTCTCCAATACCGCCACCGCCGCGGGAAGCATCAGTGACAACGCAGCAAGCAGAGCCAACGTGTGCCAACCCACGGCAACGAATAGTATCCTGGAGCTGGACAGAATCTGGTCCTCTCCAGGCTTGAATCATGTCTGTGTGCATTTGTCGCACCAACGTGATGCCAACGGCGATGAGACGACTCCCAACCACCCTGCCGCCTTGCTCCCAGCCTCGATGCACCAGCCTCCCAAGTAGAAAACTTAGCTGCACCCAGCTATCACGCTCACAATGCTAACATTCCTGCACGAGTCCACTAATTAGTGTACCAGAGAAGACATGAGTGTGGGGCCTGAATTCCAACTCAAGCAAACCAACGGTAGGTAGCCGTCGTGAAGCATGATGCACGAAGCAGGCCAGACGCGACGCGCAGTTCGCTGACCCAAGCACCAGTCTCTCAACCACGACTCTCTCACCAATCCTCGCAGCAGAGCGTTGCTGCGTCGCTAGCTGCTTCCGAAGGCTACTATAGCGCGTCCGAGAACGCGTCCAGCTCCAGCGAAGAAAGGCGACCGCTCTTCCAGACGCCGCCTTCCCACCACCGCACACCCGCACAGAGCCATGAGCAGTTGGTGCCACACACCGACACTCGCATAACATCGCTACGGGGCGTCGGCATTCCACGACAACAAGCCCAGCCTGTGCCACCACACCCCTCTTTCCTCCACCCGCGCCCCCAATCGCCCGCTGTGTCTACCATCGCCGAGGAGTCCAGACCCGAGACGCAAGAAGCGAGGCGGTCGCAGCTGTTGTCCGGCATGGACGCAGACTCGCAGGCTACTACTCCCGGCCAAGACACAACACCATACATCCGCTTTGCCATCGACCAGCTTACGCGCGATGAAGAGGTCCGCGGGTCACGCATATATCCAGACGTCCAACCGACAGTCGACGACGACGAGGATGACTACCCCGTCGACCGAATCGTGCCCGACAATGGGCTCGGCTACATGGCACAGGAGCAGAAGACGCAGCAGAGGATGTCGCACTTCATACCACGCAAGCCCGTGAGACAAGCATCGACCCCGCTGGCCGACGCCCAAGCACCCATGGCTGGCCAGCCGCCCTACCAAGCACACCAGCACCAGCACCAGCACCAGCACCAGCACCAGCACCAGCTCCGAGAGCAACACTCGCCGCCTCTTCCGCGGGGGCAGAAAGACGTCTTCGTTCCGCACACGCAACCGCACGCGCCACTGCACTTCCTCCCGGCCATCCTTCGCCCACTCTGGCTCGGCCTCTTTCTGCTTCTCTGCATCCTCATGCTCGTTGCGCTCATCTTCTCTGCCGCCTACTCGAACCGCGACGGAGGCTACGGATTGTGGGACTACGGCAGCTTTGGCGATAGCCGCTACTTCGTCTTCGAATACCTACCCACGCTTCTCGGTATGCTCATCCTCGTCTGGCTCATCCAGATCCGGACCGCGCTGCAACGAATCGTGCCCTTCATATCCATGGCTTCCGACTCCTTCCACCGCCGCTCCGAGGCCGTCTTTCTGCGATTGTACCCCACCCAGTTTCTGCTACCAAACTTCGAATACTTCCGCGCAGGACACCACGGTGTCGGCGCCTTCTTTATCATTTCTTGGTTGTTTACTTGGACGATACCCCTGCTTGCTACTTGTTTCAATGTACGATATGACCTAGGGCGCGGTGTCTGGAGATGGATTGCCGTGCAGGGCGTCATCTGGACTGTCGTGGTCCTCTACATCCTCCTCATCATCGCTTTGATATACCTCATCATCTTTCTTATCCGCAACCCGACGGGCCTGAGATGGGACCCTCGATCACTCGCCGATATCATCTCGCTTCTTGAGCGCTCGAACAATCTGGGAGACTACAACGGTTCGGAGACTTTTGAGAAGGGCGACTGGCATCTCGTCAGCAACCGCGCGGATCGCATTGGCTACTGGACGACAACAAGGCGGCCGACCGATGTCTTCTACGGGATTGGCGAGGAGGGTGCAGAAATCCGGAGGTTCTCTATCGAAGGAGGGCAAATCAGGGAGAAGGGGCCGGAGCGCGCCCAGCCCGAGCCAACCCAGGGCAACGACTTCTCCATTCGTATGGACATCCGCAGCCCCGGCGTACGACTACGATTCTTGCCGTGGTATCTAAAGGACACTTCGGTCATTGCCTGGATTGTCATCGCCAGCGTTTTGTTGGTCGCCTTCCTGGTGATCAGCTTCATCAACAACGCCGTTCGCCTCGGATTCCTGCCTCAAGTTTTTGCCCGTACAGGCGCAGATGGCTTCTCAGCGTCCAACTTCCTATACTCCTTCGTCCCAGCATTGATCGCCACTTTCCTCTTTCTGGCTCTGCTATCGCTCGACTACTCTCTCCGAGTACTGCGACCTTACATTTCACTCTCGTCGAAAGGTGGAGCCACCGCCGAGGCATCGCTGCTCGTCGACTACGCCTGCCGCCTGCCCTTGTCTGTTACGCTATCAGCACTTGAGAACGGACACTTTCAGACGGCAATATTGTCGTTTGCCTCCCTCGCATCCATCTGCCTGCCTATTCTCGCAGGAGGTTGTTTCTGGACACAATACTATGGCGACGAGGACACCGTTCGCGTCGCGGCAGATCTACCGGGATACTACGCCCTCTGCTTCTTTCTGGCCTTGTACACCGTCAGCCTCTTTGCTCTCCTGACGGGTCGCCACCGGGCCGCCCTTCCGCATCGTAGCAACACGCTTGCTGAGATGATCAGCTGGGTGTACCAGTCGCCGATCCTAGCCGACCGCGCTTTCGCACGACCGCAGACCAAGCCTGAACTTGTTGCTCGACTCATGGGTAGCACCTACGCTGAGCGCACATGGACACGCTCCGTCGCTTCGCTTGTTCGCCCTTCTCGCAACAACCTGAGGGGTGATTCGCCCACTGATCCTGCGTTAAACGAAAAGAAGACGAGGAAGGAGCGTAGACATGGGAAGCATGACTCGGTCTCTGATCCCGGCAAGATCAGATACGGCTTCGGCATCCATGTTGGTCGTGACGGCCTTGAGCATCTTGGCATCGACCGTGTACGCCGCGGTGGAGACCGAAGTGGCCGCGAGCTTGTCATCTGGGAGGAGCAGAGGAACAACAAGCGGAAGAGCTGGACGAGCCAGGTGTGAATTGAGGCTCCCTCCCTCTCCTCATTATCCTGATCAGGGGAACGCGATTGCATACGCAGCAACGACCCCCGGGACGATACCGATACCAGCCCATCGTTTCGCTCATCAAATCGCTGCGCAACCACAAAGCCGACCCCATGGCCTGAGAGCCTCAGATCTGAGAAATCTGCGTCTGATTGGCGAGTCCGACTTACATAATAAGGCTGTGGCTGGGAGGCAGAGTTTTGCTCCACCAGGTACTAGCGCGCCAGGTACTAGCGCGAATTGCGTGATCGCACGTCTTCACCCCTAGCTATGGCACCTTGCGGAGATGGATTACAAAGCCAATCCGATGGCGGCGCCCGATATATACTCCAGGTCGTGGTCGTTCTTCCTCGCTCAACCTCCATATCCCCACGATTGATGACAGCATCTCCTTCACGAAACTCTTTATCAGATATCAACTCTTCTTCTTCTGGCCGTTCTGCACTGCACGTGCCATTCTCACCATTTTCGCCACAACACATTGAACATGTCGTCACCAATCTTCGACAAAGTCGGCTCCTACGGCCAGGCTACGATCCGCGAGGAGTCGGGCTATGCCTCAGCTGCCTCGAGCCAAGAGAGTCTGACTGAGGTTTACTTCACCAAACCTCATTTGAAGTACATCAACGCACAGCTACAGAAACTGGAGCCCCAAGGTGAGTGATAGATTGCTCACTACTCTGAGATTTTGTAGATTGACTTCGATCAGATATCCTACGATGGTGCATCAGCACTCTACCCAGACTCTTTCAGACAACCGCCTTTGGCCTCACTGGTCTGGTAACCGTGGACATGCTATCGAAGCTCGAAGGACCGCTGAAGCACAACATTGACTTGATCTTCTTGGACACTCTATACCATTTCGATGAGACATACGACCTGGTCGACCGGGTAAAAAGGCGATACGGAACTCCCGTCCACGTCTACAAGCCTGCTGGCTGTGACAATGTCAATGACTTCACCGCAAAACACGGCGACAAACTCTGGGAGACCAACGACGAACTATACGACTACGTCGCCAAAGTCGAGCCTGCAGAACGTGCCTACTTGGAGCTCCAAGTCACGGCAGTTCTGACTGGCCGACGACGCAGCCAGGGCGGAAAGCGCGGCGATATGGATATTGTCGAGGTCGACGAGGCTGGCCTCATCAAGATCAATCCCCTCGCCAACTGGAGCTTCGCTCAAGTGAAGGAGTACGTGGATACCTACGACGTCCCCTACAACGACCTTCTCAACAGGGGCTACAAGAGTGTTGGTGACTGGCACTCGACCCAGCCCGTGGCCGCCGGAGAGGACGAGCGTTCAGGCCGCTGGAAGGGCAAAAACAAGTCCGAGTGCGGTATCCACAATCCCAAATCGCGATACGCCCAGTTCCTTCAAGAACAAGAGATGAAGCGGCAAAACCAGGACTTGACAAACGCTTTGCAGCAGGTCTCTCTTAATGTATGATCTTGTCTCGCCTTGCTTATCTTCCAACATGACGGCCGCCTTCCGAAAACGAATTTATGAAAATATTCTCACCGCGCAGGAAGACATACAGTTCTAGCCCCGGCGCGAGGTCACGTATACGAAGCTCCTAAAACGAACGGACAGGTACGCTACGTGCAGAATCAACAGCAAGCCCTAAACTGTTGAGATTATCTACGCAAGTGCTAAGGAGAAGACATTGTCGCTTCCTAAATGCAAAGCCGCAATGATAAGGGTAGTGTACGGGTGTGGAGGTGTAGCTGCCACACGATCTGAACGAGATGGAGAAGTGGAATCAGAGCGCCACAGGTGGGGCTAGGAGGAGGTAGAAAGGATAAACATAGATTTATTGTTTGCAGTACGTTACAAAAAACGACTCCTTCGTAGATAAGATAGATAGGTAGCTAGTTCGATAGCAAAGTACGGATAGAAAGAAGAAGAAAGACACACCTTTTATCATCCCTTTATTTTCCTGCCAAGCTCATCCACTGCGGAAGAAATAAATCGCGGGCCGGAAAAATGAGAGGCAGGAGGCTTGATTGAGCCGGGCGTTGAAAAATTCCCACAGAATCCAGAATCCTAATAAGAAGAAAGCCAGCATGCATATAGGTAGCCGGCGCGCAAGAGAAAATAATGGGAATATAATCATGATTGATGGATGGATGGATGGGGCTATGCACGTCACTTAGCTATAGCATTAGTGTAGGACTTGGTTAATACCTATTGTAGATAACTACATGAATTGCTTGCATACATAAACCAAGATGCGTAGAAGAACAAGAACCACCCAAAACAAAAACAATTAGTTAAAAACGCCTAGTAAAGGCCAGCGCTGTTGAAAGGGCCTACCTATGCATCCAAAGCATACCGAAAAAAAGGCTACGCCTAGTGAGGCTGAGACTGAGTACCCTCCCTAAACCGCGATTCCCATTTTAAATTTCTAAACCCCGTACATTATTATCAGCAACCAAAAGTCCGCTACTTTCTGTTGATGAGATTTAAAAACTCCTCGCGGGTCTTGGCTCTCGACCGCATGCAGCCGAGCATGCAGCTAGTCGTGGTTGTAGCGCCCGTCTTCTGCACGCCCCGCATCACCATGCAGAGATGGCTCGACTCGACTACGACGGCGACGCCTTGTGGCTGTAGCATCTCGGAGAGGGCGAGGGCGACTTGCTTGGTGAGCCGCTCCTGCACTTGGAGGCGGCGTGCGAACATTTCGGCGATGCGGGCGAGCTTGGAAAGGCCGATGACACGGCGATTCGGGATGTAGCCAATGTGCATCTGGGGGGGGGGGGGGAACGCCAAGTCAGTGCATGTTATGTTGTATTGTGAGCCAAGGGAGTTGCATGCGCTTACCTTGCCGGTGAAAGGGACGAGATGGTGCTCGCAGAGGGAGAAGATCTCAATGTCCCGCACGATGACGAGCTCGTCGTGGTCCTCGTGGAAAACGGCGCCATTGACGATGTCGCGCAGGTTCTCCTCGTAGCCCTTGGTGAAGAAGAGCAGCGCCTTTGCATAGCGCTCCGGTGTGTCCAGCAGCCCCTCACGGGCCGGGTCCTCGCCGAGACACTCGAGCATGGTGCGCACAGCGCCAGACAGCTTCTTGAGGTTCGCCGCCTTCTCCTCGTCCGTGGCCTCTTTCCGCTGCCGCGTGCCCTTGCTGGGCCAGCTAAGGCCGTCGAAGTCGATGGTGGGGTGCTGCGTGTAGGGACTGTGCGCCCGGCTTGTCGCGAGGGGCGTCGGCGCACCCTCTTCCTTGTCGTCTTCCGTGTCCGTCTCGCCGTTGACATAATGCTCTGGTCCATTCGCCTTTGCGACGGCCGTGGGCTTGGCAGGGAAGTATCCTGTCGGGCCGTCGAAGTTGACCGGCTGGCGGCCGCGATTCGATGTCTCAATGGCATGGAATAGGTTCTCCCGCTCCCTCTTGTCGCGCGCCTCGGTGGTGAGCCTGAGCGGGGATCCTCCGTTCATCATGTGCATCGGAAGGGCCGACTTTGGCTTGGGCTTGTCCATGTCCGTATCCATGGCGGTGTAGGTGGGGGATTCAGTGTGTAAAATAGAACCAGAGGATAAGTTTGCGTTGTTCCTGATGACCAAGACTATGGTAACACACGAGGCACGTGTGCCAGCAAAAGATTGGGATGTTCGATTTGGCGCATGCTTTCCATGGCATGCTGGGCGGCGAGTGCGGCGGTCCGGTGACTCCGGTCCCGATGACTGCAATGGGTTTGTCGATCGCGCGATCGCGCTAAGGGCACTCCCGCGGGAAAAGGTCGCTTTTCAGTGGTGCGCCCGCCCACTGAGCGATGGTGCAATTGACTGCTGTCAAACCCCACGGAGTTAGTCAAGCTGCTCATCCCGGCCCATCACGATGTTGAGGGCTTTGCGGCTCAGCATCACACTGTGGCCCAGTGCGTTGAGTTTGGCCGAGGCGGAGATGAGCGCTGGATCCTGGCTCTCGACGCGGATTTTCTCTTTGACGCGGACGTCCTGTCCTTTGTATTTGAATGTACGATCAGCTTCGTCATGTGCAGGCGCTCGTGTGCCGCCCAAGGCTGAGGCCAGGCTGCTGCGGATGCTGAACCCGCTGAGGGACGAATTATCGGCTGCATGCTGTGGTTCGAGGGTGCGGATTTCGAGCACAAGAGCGGCATCGAAGACGAAGAGGTAGAAGGATACGTTGGCCGGAAGGGGAGGATCGAAAGTCTGTTGCACTGTCAGTGTCCTCTCCGTATCCATCCCACATGTAGCCTACCTGGTCGTCTACGGGGTTCTCCCACCACGGCAACTGTACATCCGAATAGCCCCGCAATGCCGCCTGCGCTTCCAGTATGTGATCGTGCAGCAGCTGCAGTTGTCCGGAGACGAAGCTGGCGCTGGTCGCATCGCCGCCCCAGGTAGCGACGTCGATGACGTCCAGACAGCTGTTGATGGATGTGCGTATCGACGTAAGCTGCGGCACAACGAGCGTAGGCGCATGCGGCGCAGAGGAGATGGCGAGGTCGTAGGTCAGCGAGCCCTTGGGCGGTGGGAGACTTGCCAGGCGAAGCTTGACACTCTGCGAATGGTGAGCTGGTAGACTAGAATAGGAAACAAGACACTTACGCCTTTGGTGATGCGCGTGCCGATGCGCGTAATAAGGCCCTTGAGACTCTCTGAGCGCACTGAAGACAGCACAAGTGTCGACCCGTTCTCCGACGGCGCAAGCAGAGCAGCGCACTCTTCGAGGCCGGCCTTCAGCGACTGCAGCGTCTCGCGCAGCTGCACAAGCAGCCATTCGAGCTCGCGCGCTTGCGACGCCGCCTGCTCATCAGCGAGACGGGCATCGTCCATGGGCGGCCACACGGCGGTGGACATGGCGATAATCAGCTTTCAGGGCACGATGCAGCTTGTTGTTGTTGTTGTTGTTGTTGTTGTTGCTGCTCCTGTCTGTTCTCATCGATGGCCAGCATGCTCACTCGCGCGCCAGATCTCGCTTCTATCCGGGCAAGGATCGTGAGCATGGGCCCATCCCGCCATCCCTGCATCCATCATGCCATCCCATCACCCCACCAAAAATGGCTGCAAACATCGACCCAGGACCCGCTCAAAGAAACCTTTCCCTAGTCGCACACGCCGTCTCACCCCGTAGCATGCTTCCACGCAAGCCAGACCCTTTTCACTGCTGAGGGCTCGGGATGATGCAACGCGGCCTATATAGTGCCTGGTGGTGTCTCGACCAGTGAGGTCATGGAGCTGGAGCTAGCGAAGACGCCAACGACCTCGGGACCCACGACTCACCCGGCTACGTCACCGCTTGGCCTGACTTCATAAACAAGTCTGCCACGCCTCTTCCAACCCGAAGTTTCACACGCAGCTAGCCCACGTCAAACCAACCGCATAATAGCACTTCTACCGTGCCTCTTATAATTTTAATCGTCTATACCCCTGGACCACCTTTCACCATGGCAGGCCCGACCCGTACGTAGCTTCCCCTCCTGCATGCTTCCCTGCGCATCCGCTGACATCGCATGCAGGCCCTCTCCTCGCCTTCGGCTCGCTTGTCTTCGTCGCTGCTGGTCTACTCTTCCAGTTTCTCACCATCTTGACTGGCGGCGTCAACAGCTCTCCTCTCGACAAATTCTACTTCCTCGAAGCTTCCACGAACAACATCCCCAACGCGCGGAATCCATCAAGATGGACCTTCTTCGCTATCTGCGGCGCCGACCCATCGACAGGCGACAACACCAACTGCGGAGACCCTAAGGCGGCGCTGCCCTTTGACCCACCGAGGAACTTTGACACGCAAGAGAACATCCCGGAAGCGTTTATTGGCACAAGCCAGTACTTCTACATGTCTCGCTTCATGTTTGCCTTCTACCTGATCGCTCTCTTCTTCGCTGCCGTTGCTCTCATCTCGGGTCTTTTGGCGCTCTGCAGTCGTCTCGGAGGATACCTTTCGTCTATGATGACTGCTGTTGCGCTCTTCTTCCAGACAGTTGCTGCTGGTCTTATGACGTAAGTTACAACTCGCTATCTAGCCCTGAAAACCCTGGTCATGGGCTAACAATCACCAGCGCATGGGTTGTTAAAGGCCGTGATGGCTTCCAATCTGCCGGCTTCGAGGCACGCATCGGCAGATACCTCATGGGTTTCACCTGGGCCGCTGTTGCATGCTACTTCCTAGCCACCATCATGTTCTGTCTCGGTGGCCGACTTGGTGGTGACCGCTCCTCAGGCGTGCGCCGAACACGTTCCACCAAGTCGAACCGCAGCCGCGGAAGTTTCCTGGAAACCGACTCCCAGCGTCGGGTCAAGGACGACTACTCGGTATAGACTGCAAGTGATGGGAAAATTCACGAGTAAGATAAGGATGAGATGGGACTGGCAAGGTTGAAATTTCACGCTACGATACCATGATTTAATTTAGCACCATGTACAAATATAATTACTTTGTTATTAGTGAGTGAACGCGGACTCGTAAACATGTATATACTGTGACAGACTTATACTGTGACAGACGGTATAACCAAGCCGAAAGGGTCCTCAAACCTCGTCGACCGGACTCCACTCCTCGAACATAAGTCCAAACTGGGAGCCCCCAACCCCCTTCGCCTTGTCACCGCTCCCATCTCCCAGCCTCTCCATCACAGTCCACATATCAAACGCACTCTCCTCATCTTCATCCGCATCCGGGTCCCCACTCACAGGCTCATACGGCCCGTCGCCCTTACACACGGCCAAACACTCATCCACCAAATTCCAATCCGGATTCTTCGCCACCATCCCCGGATCCCCAAACCCAGCATACCTCACAATGGGCGGCGCCCCATTCCTCAGCATATACGCAGTCTCCAGGCCCGTAACCGGCGACACATACGCATGCGTACGGCCGGGTCTGCGCGGAAACATGAGACAGGACTGGTCAAAGGTAGTCAAAGCCGCAGTGAGGGAGCGACGATCTTGACTGGCGAAGAGGCGGTAGGCGAGGATGCGAGTGCGCAGCGTATGTTTTCGTATGAGGGCAACAGCTGGCATGGGGACGTGTCGTTTTCTTGATGGTAGGCGTTTTTTGTTTCCGTCCTGTGCTTCGTCGTCGCCGTCGCCGTCGCCAGCTACACCGGGGGAACCCAGGGCCAGAAATTGCATCCAGGGTTTCAGTCCGCCAATCCACGGCCCCGTCTCGTAGCCGCCCACAGGACCTTCACGCTGCCCCCTCGGAACGACAAACACCGTCTCGCCCGTGCGACTCTTAACGCGGCGTCCCCACAAGACGACGCCAAACAAGGCAAGCGTCTCTTTGAAATGTTTCTCAAACGTAAACGCACTCTCCTGGCCCCAGACGGCAGCCGCGCTGACTTCGGCGTCGTCGAGCACGGCTTCGAAGGGGAGCTGGGGCCCCGCGGCTTCGAGCCAGATGTCGACGAGGTGGAACCAGATGGACTGCATGAGCGCGTTGTCGTGGGCGTAGAAGTCGGCCATGTAGTCGAGCAGGTGGGCGGCGCTCGTCCAGAAGAGCGTTGTGAAGCTTTTTTCGCACGGCGAGCACGGCCACGTGTAGGGGTCGCGGCGGTGCGTGCAGGGTGGGTGCGTGAGGAGCGACTTTATGAGTGGGTAGACGGTGGGGAAGGAGATGGAGTTGTTGCCTTGTATGTAGTGCAGTGTTATGGCGGGGGACGAGCTGTGGTCTTCCACGAGGATAAGCGGCGGTGGTGCTGGCATCGTGGCGGGATTGAGACGATGGTTTCGATAGATGGTTAGGTGTTGAGGTGCGATCTAGCTGGTGTCAGTAGTGTGGTGAGTTGGGTGTTGTGGAAAGGTTTGAGAATGGCGGTTGTTTATGTCGCAAAATCAATGCCAAGACTGCAGCCTTGCGCAAACTGCCCGAGTGAGAGTGCATCACAATACATGACATGTTGATATTATCCGAGCTACCTCAGTGGAAGTAGATCAGTCCTGATCACGGACCAGAACATTCACTGTATATCGTTTGAAGCCAAGACCACACCACTCACCCAATCGCTAACTACCACTTGGACATCCGGCTAAGCGTGCTCATCCTGCCATGCTGCATATTACTCAACAGCGCCTCCTCGAGCGCAGATTGACTGATACCAGCGTCTATCCGATGTAAGTACACACCCGTCTATGCCAACATCCAGGACTCACCATCAATATCGCTGAAGCTGCTACCCATACTCGGCGTACCTTCACTACCTTCCTTCCTTGATCTCGCACCCGTTCGCCGCGGACTACTAAGACGTCCCAACTCAGCACGATGATTTGAAGCTGGACTTATGGGGCTCTTTGCTGCTGACTGCGGTCCGGTCAGTGCGTCGCCAGAGCTCGTCATTGACGATGCCGTTTCTGTAGTGTCTACGGACTGTACGTCGATGGACTTCTGTCTTGTTGGTGGAGCGGTCCTCGTGCGATCCGTTTGGAGCACCTTTTGCTCGGGTTTGTCGCCTGCGCGGAATTGAGTGTCTTGCGCATACTTGCTACTGCTTGGCTGTGTCTTCGCTGCACCGGCAAAAGGGAGACTGGTCTCATGTGAGCCGGAATCGTCAATCTCTTGAGTCCCGTCTCCTTCTTCGAACGTAGACAGCTCGCGCGTGCGCTTCTGTTGGAACCGCGGCGGTCGCTTGAACAGTTGACTCCGGTGAGCTGGATGATCAGTATCTGATAACGACGATGAACTTGAATCTGACGAGGCAGGTATATCCGGAGAATCTGCGTCTTCGTTCCGATTGTTGAGCCGTGGTGCAGCTGAAGATGGTGGTGGATCTTCAGACTTCCGGCTTGTCAAGGTAGGGCGTTGAGTAGAGCGAGTAGACAGCTTCCGGGCAGGCGCTTGGGTATATGTTCGCGACTGCGTGATGGTATTCGTGGAAGGCGTTCTCGAAAGTGGAGGCGCTGCACCTTGTAAGACGGCATATTCTTGGCGAATTTCTATGGCGTGTGTTCTCGTGAACTTACCGGGCGTAACTACCTCTCCACCTCGTAGACTTGGACTGTCCCTTGATCGTCCAGCTAGAGCGGATGTAGTCCTCCCAGCTACTCGTTGTCAGATATGAAAGAAGAAAATATACGAATGACGAACCTCCAGACCCTGCGCTGCCACCTCTTCGCATCGCAACACCGCCAACAGCAGTCAGGGTACTGCCGCCTGCTGGTGACGGTGAAGGGTTAGCATTGGAGATACTGACTTTCTTCATCTGATTGCGGACATGGTCGAGATGTCGCTCATACAGCCAGGCTGCTTGCTGGAGAAGGAAGGTTGGTGGTACTTGAAACTTGTCTGCTCTGATGAATCGTAAGCAAGGCTGTATATCCGGTGCTTGGGTAGAGGCATACAGTTCGACCCCTGTCACGGATTAGTATATCAATAATAAAAGCACCGAATACTACTCACAGTTCAGATCGCTAGTCTTTGAAGACTTGGAGATGACTTTCCAGAGTTGCCGATCTTTCTCCGCATCCCATTGTGCCTGAATGGTCAGACGGTCTTCCGAGAACGCATACCGGAACGACGTACCTGTGGCGGATCTTCAAAGTCGCCTCGAGCGAACGGAAGGCGTATCAGGGCAGTAAATTGAACGGACGACATCATCGGGAGAGGTATAGATGCGCTCCAGAAGATGTAGATCGATGGAAGAGTGGTCGAGTGAGGTGATGTGTCGAGGCTAGGGAAGTTTGGCGTGAACCAATCTACGCAGACATGCGACGGTGCACATGCAGGTTAAGCACTACCTACAAGGGGGAGCTTCCTAAACGAGAAGTGTGATTTACGTTCAGTGCAGTAGCCTGACTCCTTGCTCAAGCAAAGACCAAATCACTTGGTAAAAAGATCTGTGCAGTGAATCGTGACGTGTAGTCTCGTGGTCCAAGCCCCGTACGCGTGAACGTGGTCCTAGCGCAGCCACATGGGAAAGCCACTAGTTAGCCGCCCCGCCAATCGCCCATGCAGGTATAAAATACTCGCGATCGGCGGGCACTTACATAACTTTACCCAAACAGTCATCAACCAACTCTACCAAATCAACCAAAAAATGTATCCTCAGGCAATTACCAACATCGACATTCAAGACAAGTTGCCAAAGGTTGCATCAGGAAAAGTGCGCGACCTGTACGCTATCGACGATGACACTCTGCTCTTCGTCGCAAGCGACCGCATCTCGGCCTACGATGTGATTATGGAGAATGTAAGTCCTACCCGCCTTGGTAAAAGAAATCAATCCAAATTGCTAATCATATCACAAACAAGGGTATCCCGGGAAAAGGCGCCCTTCTGACAGCCATGTCCATCTACTGGTTCAACTACCTGCCCACCCAAGTCCCAGGCCTCGAAACCCATTTCCTCAACAACGACCTACCCGCCGCTATATCCGATCAGACTGAACTCAAAGACCGCAGCATGCAAGTCCGCCGCCTGCGCATCCTGCCCACCGAGTCCATAGTCCGCGGCTACATCACGGGATCCGGTTGGTCGGAGTACACCAAGTCCGGCACCGTCAACGGAATCAAGCTTCCAGAAGGACTGATCGAGGGCCAGAAGTTGTCGGAGCCTCTGTGGACGCCGAGTACCAAGGCGGAGATGGGCGGCAAGGACGAGAACATCAGCCCGCAGAAGGCTCGAGAGATGATTGGCAATGAGGTCGTTGCGAAGAAGGTTGAGGAGTTGAGCTTGCAGATCTACAAGGCGGCTGCTGCGCGCGCAGAAGCCGTGGGTATCGTTCTTGCCGACACGAAGTTCGAGTTCGGAGTCGATGCACAGGACAAGGTCGTGCTGGTCGATGAAGTCTTGACCCCGGACAGCTCGAGGTTCTGGCCAAAGGAGTCGTGGGAGGCCAACCTGGGACGCGCACAGCCGAGCTTCGACAAGCAGTTTTTGCGTGACTGGTTGAAGAGCAATGGCTTGAAGGGCAAGGAGGGGGTCAAGGTGCCGGATGATGTGGTGGACAAGACGGCTGCCAAGTACCGTGAAGCTTGTGAGAAGCTCACTGGAAAGAGTGCGTAAACGAAGAGATATGAAACGTGCATGGATGATTTGCATGACAGATTTCAAAACGGATGGCGAGATGGGCTAAGATGGACCATGATAATTGTCTGATAGCTATCTACTTTTATGAACCATAATTGTACTTCACGATACAGGTATTGGACCAAGCACAGCTATACAGACAAGAAATCCAATATACCTCGACTCTAATTTCTACTTCTCCTAACATTCAACCACACCACCTAAATCCCTACACCCTTTGCACAAAACAAGCCCCTCCTCATCCTCCCACAATTCCCTAACCTATACATCCCCCCTTGCCCCTCACCACCCCAACATAATACAAACAAGCCGCCACATACCACACCACCTATCCTCACTCATCAACACATTTTCCGACCACAACATCACACGAGATACGACAGCGCATGCGCCGTCACACGCGCCTCATCCGCATCAACGTTCCCGCGATGCACACGCACGTTGCCAAGGAAGCGACATGCGTGGGTTCTAGATTTCAAATCAGGCGTTCCGTCGACGCCTGCGAGAAAAAGGTCATGTTCGTATTTCTTTGTTGAAGAAGGATTCGGAATATGGGACTTTGTTTGGTTGGGTCGATGCCGAGGAGGAGGAGGCAGCGGTGGAGTAGTGCCTTGGCGATGGCTTCGCGCGGGGGAATGGGTCCTGGGCAGGGTGAAGGGTGGACATCATGGACTGACCGGATTATTTAATAATAAATGAGGAAAGGTGAAGGAGGACTTCGGTGGTCTTTATAAAAGGGGACCCCAAGTACTATATACAACCTGGGGCGGCTTGCAAGACAGACCAAAGGGAAAGTAGGTAATAGTAGTAGTAGCGTATTGTGTTTGCATCGTTCATTCAATCTACACAACTATACCTAATAAGCCGAACAACAACACCAGAAGGCTATGCACCGGCGCCCAAAGCACGTCGACGCCATGTCCATGGCTCTCCAAGCAGGAACGCACACGTAACCCCATACACAACCCTAATCGCTATATGCAAATAAATGAGGCCCATAAACAACACCGGTGTAATGCAATGGTCATGACAAGATCATAGTAAGTGACCCAAGAAGAACGCCTCGCTTTCATGCTTTGGACAAACCGAAATCGCTCTTTCTGCAGGAACAAAGGAGATAGAAACGAAAGAATGGAAACGAATATAAGTGTAGACGGAGAAAAGAAAAAACAAGTCGACGTCATAGTGATAACGACGTTGTGGAAGTAGACGGCTCAAACTTTCCTCGCCCCGAATAGACTCAAGTTGATTGCAGTCTCGTTCGCATTTGGATTGCCAGAGCTCTCCGCCAGGATCTCCCATCTTGGCTGAACGAAGGGATATTGTCGTATCTCCCTTTCTTGCCTGATCTGCAGCTTGCCCGGCGCCTGAGTACCCATTTGCGCCTGACCCGCTGCAGGAGTCGGTCGCTGGGAGTAGACTGGCGAGGGCTGCATGGCCCGTTGTTGCATCTGTTGCATCTGCTGCATCTGCTGGAGTGGAGACTGAGAGGCTTGGCCCGAAGGTGTTCGTTGGAGCTGGGCGGGCAGCATCTTGTTCTGGGGATGCTGTGGGAACTGAGGGTATGAACGCATTTGTTGGGCTTGTTGAGTATGTTGCATTTGCTGTTGTCGTTGTTGTTGCTGGTTCAAGTAGCGCTGTTGGGGCGTTGCGGACCCGGCGGCAGACAGCTGCGGACTCTGATATGGTGACGGCTGACTCTGGAGAGGTGTCGGAGTTGGTGGTTGGGACGAAGTTGGGTTCAGTGGAGGGTTGACAGGCTTCGCCAAAACAAGCCAGCCATCCACTGGTGCTGTTACTCCGAGAATGAATACACACCGTGCATCATTGGAAAGCCTGACACCGTCCAGACGAGTGACATGAAATCGAACATCGTCGGATATGTAATCTGACAGAAACACTGTCACATCGAATATGTGTTCGGTGATCATGGGGTATGTTCCCAGAACCGAGTGGATAAGAAGAGCCGTCATGGCGCTCATCAAAGCGGTCTGGTGCTGGTGTGTGGCGTTGCTCAGTATGGTGGAAGCGTGAGACACCGCAAGCCGAAGCAATGCGCTCAACCAGGCGTAAGCGTCCAAGACTGACATTTTGTTGTCGTCAAGAACCTGCGCTATGCCTTTAAGCCTTTCAATCAGTGCTAGGAGCATAGCAGATTGATCAAGGGTTTCTGTGCGGTTGCTCGAGGTTAGATCAATGACCGTGAGATATTTTTGTACCACTGCGGGCGAAACTATCCCTGAAGCATCTGCTTCATTATTGAAAGGAGCAGTGAGAAAGGTGGAAGCATTGATGACCTCGCGTTCGGCGTGTTGGCGTATCTGGTCAGTAAGAGCAACGTCCAAGTTGGCGAGAAGCTCCAACCCTGATGATTGTTCATGCTCCACTGCTCTTTTAATAGCACTCAAGAGCGCCGCAGGCAGCGCTTCATTGAGGGGTCCACGAGAGATTGTGTCGGAGGAAAATACCTGCTCAATTGCGGCTTGGCAAATTGGCAGCGACAGTTCGCTGGCAAGTGCGAAAATTGCGAGCACCTGTTCTTCAGGACTCTTCTCCGATAGGCGCAGGTGGCCATGGGGGTCCAGAAGGGCTTCGAGTGATGGCTTGAAGTAACGGCTAAATGGTTCCTGATTGAGCTTGGACATGGTCGCAGGATTGGAGATGAGGCGATCCTTCAAGATGAGTAGCACCGGCGTGCTGCAAAGTAGATTCGAAAGCTGTGCATGAGCTCTTTGCGGAGAGATCATCGACCCGAGTCCGACTATCTCACCAATACACTGCATTAAACGACCTTCTGCTTCCCGACACAATCTTCGCTGCTCTAGACGGTATCGATATGCATCTTGCAGTGAGCAAGACTGAGCAAACGATTCAGAAGGCAACAAAATGTGCAGGCTCTTCAGTGCGCTCTGGAAGCCACTTTCGGTTGGACTACTCTTGAATTTTGCAACACAAGCTCGCATAGTGTCCAGGAAAGTAGCAAGAGCCATGCAGCCCGAACCGATCAAAGTGGGCAATGCAACCCACAGTGTTTCACTTCGTTGGGCCATCAAGCTCAGGATTAGCCATTCATTGGCAACCATGTCAAATGTCGGTTCGTCGAAACTGCGCAGTCGATGAAACCAGCCGTGGTGGGGACGGAAATGCAGAGAGTCCTTGGCCAAGTGCTCTTCCAAATTGCCTACTATCTTGCGAAGGACCCGAGCCATCATTTGCTGGTCCATACTGGTACCGCTGGAAAGTATACGTTCGATCTCGTCATCGGAGAAGGATCCCGTCTGCATAACTTCACCCATGTTGTCGGAGGCTGGCGAACACGCCGCAAGAGAGTTCTTCTGACTAAGCTGGCTCAAGTCAAAATGTAGAAGTTGCGAAAGCTGGCCATCAGCCTGTGATGTACGAGCTAGATTAGTGAGACTAAAGAGCAACTCGCGATCGGGAAATCGAATGGTCCGGAGGGCGGCATATCTCGTTGCGACCCGTGTAAACAGAGGATCGAAAGCGCCTATTGCTCGGAAAGCTTTGATGTGATAGTGGATTGTGTCCGCAGCAGAAGCGAGGACGCTCGGATCCAAAGAAGAAGTTGCGATACCAACCATATCGGCGAGTATGGCAAGATCTCCGAACCGCTCAAGGTAGGATCTGACGATATGGAACTCCAATGGTGTCAATAGAGATACCGCAGCAGTCTCTTCTACAGATGGGTCTTTGGTGGGGACGCTATACCAAGTTAGCGACTAATTGGTTGTTTTTATGACACGACCTACCGTTGATTGACTTCAGCATATTGAGCAACTTGTCCACGAAGCCAAATACCTAGCTCGAATTTTACTGTAGGGCTGAGTTTATCAAGCTCTGTCTCGTCCAGTCTGGTTGTTGTGTTGTAGAGCCCGAACAGGGCAGGCAAGGTCTGTGATATCATATGCTCGGCGTACCCAAGAGCCATCTCTTCCGATTCGGCAGAATGTGCGGTTCCTCGTAAAATAGTGCTTCGCAAGGTACGAATCTGATCGGGTAGTCCGCTGAGGGGTATCTCTGTGACTAAGCGCAACGGCCAGGAATTGGGCTGTCAGGATGTTAGACAGAGGATTGTAATTGTAATTCAGTGCATATGACTCACCGACGAGAGGTCCGTGTTGTGTCCTACAGATCCAGTAGCAATGAGCCACTGGAGATAGCGGCCGGTTGCAAAAGTCTTTGAACGAACCAACTCAGCGACGATTTTAAAAAGGATGCTTAAGTCGCCGGTGGCAAGCCAGCTCATGTCGCGAAGATATGAGATGACACCCTCATATACGTCTGCACCAAGATGATCCCATCTGCGGAGCAGCCGGGTTGCCAGATAGATCCTGTGCGACCCGTCTCGAAAGCATGAACACGACCATTGAAGAAGGATGCCAATCAGCTTCGGTGCATCGAGAACTATCTCCATACAATCAAGTGACAGGTCTTCGATGCGGACTGGTTTGTTGTAATCAACAGCATCCAGTATCCGGTAGACTCGGCCAGCCGGAGTCTGCGTGGCAGAAGGGATGTTCTTGGGGGATTGCAAGAGTCTGGCGTTTCGTTGCTCTAATCTTCGGACGGCTTGCATGACCTGCGATTGATTTCGCCTTTCTGCGAGCCTCTGCAGAAGCGGGCCATATCTCGTCCAGGTGGTCGGGAGCAGTAAGCAAGCCGGCCGTGTCGCAAGAAGTCTGACGATGGTATTTTCCAAATATTGCAACACAGCCATGTAGGGTGACAGATCCTCAAGTCGGTAGATCTTCTCAAGCTGATTGCACAATGATTCTGCAAGCCGCTTGCCGCGACGACGGCAGCAGGCAATGCCTGACCAGTAATGCGAAATGGAGACGACCAAGAGCCAGACGAACAAGCGCTCCGAAGGACATGTATCCAGGCCGTTGACTATCCAGTCCAGAAAGTGATCGTCGTCGAGAAGGTGTTCTTTGTACAGATGAGTGGCGAGCTGGAGGGCATATGTGATGCGGGCTTTCCAGTCGCCCTGCCCTATGGAGCCGACAACGCCGTCTATGAATTGCTCAACCGAACTGGTCCAGCCTCTTCCCCAAGTAACAGTGCCGGCCTGCCCCTTGCGCTTGTGGGCACGCAGCTCGTTGATGCCCACACACTTGGCTAACCACAATGCTCTTGGCAAAGGTATGCTCTTGTTGAGACATTGTTCCAGCAGCACCTTGCCGGTAAGGCCGTGGGGTATGGTACGACTGAGCCTGCGGAGGCCTGTGGAGGGATTTGCGAGATCGTGCAGCCACTGCTCGCGAGTCGAATCTCTCAACGTCAAGCGGGGAGGCGGTTTGAAGGTATGGGGAGTTTGCAGGCGACCGGTCTGCTGTCTCTTCTCCAGCACGGCGACGAACAGGGTTGATAGCGTACTGAGCCCCGACTTGTTCTTCAGGTTGTTGATTAGCGAGGGTCGGGCCGTGTTGGACTCGTTCATGATGTGCGGCTTGTTGCTGACGCCCGCCTTGACCAGCGATTCCGACAGTGTGTCCTCGGCATTGTTGCCCGTCCACGGAAACAGATCGGCTGGCTTCCCACCTGCAAAGTGGACAGGCGGCACCACGGCTTCAGGGCCCCCGGGCTTGGGTGCATCTTTTACGCCTGTGCCGCCGGGCAGGATCCGGTGCTGCTGGGAAGCGTCTCTCAGATGCAGCGAGCCGGGCCTCGGGGGAGGGGGCAGCGTCACGGTCGGCTGGTAGGGGAAGGCGTGCAGGGGCAGCTCGGCGCCATGGTGCGGGATGGTAGCGTAGAAGAGCGGTGGTCTGCCTCTGGGTGGTGGTCTCGTCGCCTCGCCGGCACTGGGTAGGGGCGGCCGCTCGTCCTCGAGTGTGGGATCGATGCAGTCCGGCTGAACGAGGGCATGGGTGGGCTTCGAGGGGCGGCGCTGCACCTGGGACCGAGGAGGCACGCCGCTGCCACGACTCTGCAGAGATTCGTGAATCCCCGGGCCAGGTCGAGAAGTCATCGCACAGGGGGCGACTTCATTGTTGTGTCAGGCGCATGCAGATGGGCAGATGTGGATGGGCAGAGGGAGCGTCGGCGGGCTGGGAGAGCTGGGGCCGAGATGGGCAGACGGCGGCATGTGCGAGCAACACACGAGGGATGAAAGGAGAGACTACTGTGTTGCTCGGGCAGGCGAGGGGACGGGACGGGCAGAGCGTGTGGGAGAGGGGAGATGCGAGACGCGAGACGGGCTGAGAGGAGAGAGAGGCTTGACGACGTGAGGTCTGAGGTTATCTCGCACTTGCACTTACGAGCAGCGGAGACGATCAGCCGGCATTGGGCAAGGGCAATACGACAGCGCTGAGCGCAGGCGATGCATGGGTCCACTTCCGGACGCATCTACCATGTCAATGTCTGTGTCCACTGTCTACTGCTACTGTTGGATTCCGGTCCCGGGCCGGCACCAGCCAGCCTAGCGTAACACACGACATCTGGACCAGACTCCAGCGAGCATCACCCCATCGCCCACCCTGCCCTCCATCAGTCTCCACGCGCTTGACATATCTCGGCCGCCAATAATTCACCGCCCGCCGACGAGACGAACACCGCCATGGCTTCCACCAAGGACATGCGCCGCGCCGACCTCAGTACGTGACCGCCGCGGAGCATCCCTATCATGCATCCGCCGTCATAGGGGCTGCACATCCAAACCGCTAGTCACGTGGCTAACATGCGCACTGCAGTCGTGCCCTACGCCGAGCCCGAGACGGCCAAGGAGGAGAGCGACATGTCGAGTAGGCCATCTATCATCCAGTGCACATGGCCATCCTGTTGACGCCCCATCGCCAGGTACTCTGTCGAGCACGCTGCCAATGGCTGCTGTAAGTGCCGCTGCCCGCCCCCAGGTTACACGGCTGATAGCATACCCCAGATCTTCACGCGAAACAAGTACGGCACTACCCACATGCGTTTGCCCAATAACTGTGACTGACATCACATGTGTTGCACAGGATGATCGGCTGGCAAGTCTCCTCTATCTCTCGCGTTACGTTGCGCGCTGACTCGGTCCAGGGTTGCTGTAGTCTTCGCTATCCAGGCATGGCTCGCGGAGACGCCTGAGCAGAAGAAGACGTCAAGTACTCCCGCCTACATGCAGGTCGGCATGTCTGGTATGTATCGTCTGTTCTCCTATACAACGCCTTCGTGCTAACCAGATTACAGCCATGTCGCTCCTCGTCGTACGTCCATACCTAACAGCCCTCGACTATCGACTGATGTTGTGCTACAGAGTTATTCCTCCATGTTCCTCCCGCCGCCCCCAGGTGTTCCCGGTCGAGGCTCTGGAACAGAAGCATTTCCTGCTGCGCCCCCGTCGTAGGGGTACGAGCCGTTGTGGGGGGGAGGTACCTACCAGTATCGAGGGAGCGTTCCATCGGGGTAGCAACTGTACTCAGTAATTGTATAATCGAAGCATTAACAGGCAAGCGAAGCTAGCGCTCGCATAAACCAAATCACCCTGCACCTACTCTCCATGTGTCACCTTCTCCTTCTTTCCGTTTGTGGACCGATCAGCCCCAACGGCAGCGGCAAGCACCACCCTTCGCAGCGCACGGACCAAGGCGGGGCTCGGACTCCCTTCCCGCGTTCCCCACCTCTCTTCCCAGCCTGCTCCCTCGACTCTACGAACACTCCCCCACCACCTGCAGCGACTAGGTAGACTACCAACAAACGACCCAAACTCTATTCCACCCACCCGAGTATTCTGCCGGCCCACGAGATCCATAACCCAACAACCCCACCTACGCCGCGCACCAACCGACAGTCGTATGTCCATCGAGAACCTCAAGACCTTCGGTGAGACGCTGCGCTTCAAGTGCATGAGCCGTAAGCTAACACCGCCTTTCTAGACCCGTTCGCGGAAGCGGATGAAGATACCGGCCAGGTCAAGCAGTCGCAACAGGACTACATCCATATTCGTATCCAACGTACGTGCCTCACCGCCCTTGCACAGCGCCGCATAGACCGATCTCACCACTGGATAAACACTCTTTCCGCGCTCTCCTCCCTCCCAAGAACCAACAAAAGCCGCTCGCATCTTGCACAACAGCTAACACACCATAGAACGCAATGGCCGCAAAACCCTGACGACCGTCCAAGGTCTCCCCAAGAAGTTTGACCAGAAGAAGATCCTCAAGGTGATCAAGAAGAAATTTGCTTGTAATGGCACTATCGTGAGCGACGCCGAGATGGGCGAAGTTGTCCAGCTTCAGGGCGATCAGCGCAAAGACGTCCAGGACTTCCTCACGGACAAGAAGGAAGGGTTGGGTCTCGATACTAAGACGATTAAGGTGAGTCATCGACATGATGCCGAGAGATGACGGATTTTGCTAATGCAGTGAATAGGTCCACGGTTTCTAGTCCTCTGCGACTGTGACGTTGCGCTTCCTCGGTCGCCCGGCGTCCTTCTGTAGAGCACAGCCGTCTACAAGCTTCTGCTTGCTGTTCGGATACCAGCGAAGAAGCAGCGGAAAGGACATGACGTCGAATTTGTGCATATGCACAGTAGCAGGAGTGTTGACCGTTGAACGAGGAGGGCACCGACGTAGGTTATGACATATTTCACATGATTGCTACTGGCCAGTAGACTTCCAATTATGACTATTCTTGTACGAAGCTTTGGACAAATGATGTTGTGTGTGACACCACATTTATGGCTCTGTTCTCAGGACACCCAGAACATTGCTTGCTACCTGCCATGCCACCTTTCGTGTCCACACGTTCAAGATATGTACAGCTATGTTACAACGTCTCCCTCCAAATCTCCTCTCCATCTTCACGATCCCGCGGCCCTGAGCTGTTGATGGAGCGCGTTCGCCCAATGCTCCTCTTGCTTAAGAAGTTCCTCAGGCGTACTTTCATTCGCGAAGCCCCAAATCTTCCAGTCCTCCTCGATCCCCTTCACCACCCTCCTCTGCAGCACAAGATACTCAACCACCGTCTTCTGCACACCATTGTCAGGAAATTCGTCTTCAGTCTTGATCTCCTGCTCCCCCTCCGCTTCCGGTTTGGTGTGACGCATACGGTCCTCGTCCGCCTTCTGGCGCGCAGCGTCGGGCATCCAGGGCAGACGTGTGCCTGGGGTTGTAGGAACGCCAGGTTTACGGGACTGAACAGATCGACCGGGGACTGGCTTCCTGACTACGGATTGTACGGATTGGAGGCGGACGATGGCTTGGCGGAATCCGGTAGAGTCGTCGACCATCATGGCGGAGTGCGAGACTAGGCGCGTGAACCTGAAGTTGCTGTGGCGTTTCCATTTCGTTTCTACGTGACTATTGGCTTTTATGCGCTCCTCGATGTTTTTGTAAAGGGAAGAGACGCAGACGTCCTCGAGATTGGTGGTTTTGCCGCTTTGCACAGTACTGTTAGTAGGTTGTCTGATGGGGTGGAGGGGGAAGAGGCTGGGATTGCGCTTGTGGCCTATATACGTACGTGGCAAGGCTGTTGCATACATGGTCGTAGTGCGCTTTTGCTAAAGCCCTGATTTGCCCGTGGTTCCAAGCGTCGGCGGGGAGGATCAGCCACTTTCTTTTGTTGTAGAGGCGGCGGTACGCCAATCGTCTGGAGTGGCCCGTTAGTGATTGTACCTATGTATACATGCCAGGTTCAGACTCGAAGCATATATCCTCCCTCCTCAATCCTAAGTTGATGTAACTTTTCCTCTTCCTGCCTGCAGTCTTCGTACGGCGAATGATACTTACGAATAGCGCCCGATGACCTTACTCTTAACCAGCCTCCAGTAATGTGGTATTATCTCCTTCCACATCCCGGGGCCTGTGAATGTCCGCAGCGGCGCCCTCACAAACGTATGCTGCAACAGCCCTATATCATCCGCTATCGTTTCCATATCTTCCTCCTGGTTCTTGATTTCGACTCGTGGCGAGGGCCCAGACGATGATCCGACCGTGACTCTGCTTTGCACCTTGTCATGACCCAATTGGATTTTTTTCCGGGGGCGTGAAGGGGTCGAGGAGAATGCGCGGGTTGCCAAGGGTGGTGGAATGCGGAGGAGGTACTGCGGACGGTCGAGCAGAGTTTGGCGCGGCTGGAAGAGACATTGTCGCTGTAGCGCTGGTATTGGGATGCTTCGAAGCGGCAGTTTTGTCGACATTTTGAGGCGTGGTGCCGCCCGGGCGTGTGTTGCTCGTTCGCAATTGAGGAAATGGAGTTGTCAGAACTTCAGGTTCGGATATCTAAGTTACCTAGAAGTCGCGCTAGGTAGGCGTGGTAGGTATCGGTAAAGCGATCGGACCTCCGACACATCATCATCCCCACTACAGAGGCTACGAGCATCTTCACCCGGTTCATGCGATCAATCTTGTTGTAGATCCAGAAATTTGAACATATTAAGAGTTGATCATCTAGATATCTAGAGCAACTAGTGATTGTACAAGAGAGAGGAAGTCACACTCGTACAATCCGCAAGAGCCCTAAAGCCAACAGGCCCATGTCCTTTTCCAAACGTTCGTCATAATACAAATACAAGCCTTACAAGAGGTGTAATGATACAGAAGGTAACAGATACCTTCCAAGCCCCATCTTCAAAACGCCTTTCCCATGCATTCGTATCTTGTAAACAACCCTATTTGTACCAGAGTGATGCTACCGAGCAATCACATATTGCTGCTCTCCCCGAGGAACTTGAGCACGCCTTCGTATGTCCCGAACATAATGGCCGCGCTTGGGACCACGCGGAACATGTGGGGTACCAATCCACCGTAGAGCGCTGCCATGCCTTCCTCCTTCCAGACAAGTCGGAAGCATTGCGCCAGGCCGGTGTACTTTTGTCGCCCATCTTCCAAGGGGGCTTGTCGTAAGCGTGTTCGGACGACCTCGTGAGGATATGTGATCAAAGCGGCGATGAACTTGGCAGATCCAGCAGCGGTGAGCTTGCCCGTCCATGCAATGGTCTGATCCCACACTGTCGGCGGTCTCCCGGTAGCCGCGACACGCTCCTCTCGTCGTGCCAATGACAGCTTCATCTGCTCATACAGCATCCACTGCAATGTGCTCTCCGTCACGCCTAGGTAACTCGCTGTCAACCCACGATAAAGTCCACGAACGCCCTCCTTGCGTATCGTTTGCATCGTGCAATCGAATGCATTCCTGTACTGCCGACCCCGACCATCTGTATGCGTATTCTTGTCTAGCTGTAAGCGCGTCTTGACGAGCCAGATGGGGTTTGTCGCAGTACCGGTAACGATACCAGCAGTGGCGGCACTACATAAATGCACCCAGGCTGCTTCCTGGCCGTTGTTGAAGTTGGTACTGATGATGCGTTTGCCGTTGCCGTATGCGAAGAAGTTAATGGCGCGCGCGGGAACGACTCCGATGAGATTGGGGCCTAGTCCTTTGAACAGTGCCCGCCACCCTTCAGCCTTGGGAACTTGCCAGAGGATCTCTCCTGTTTCCCGGACATGTAGTAGCGAGGCGCGGGCGAAGGTCATGGTCTCGATAGGCGGCAGGCCTCGGGCAGTGCGCATGGCGGCGAGATGCTGCTGATAAAATGTCGATTGGAGGCGAGTTTTGAGAACATCAAGCGGGGCTGTCAATGTTGCAGAGGCCATGCCACCGAGACTGTAACATGTGAGCACTCCGTGTCCGCTCCGTGTAGAGGAAGCCTTCTTACCCTCCCGCCACAAAATGCGCCCATGACTTCCCGGACTTGACGTCTGCTTTTGCTACCGGTGCGCCATCTGGTTGTTTTGGGGGCGTGACGGCTCCTAGTTCACGCGACGAAGGCGGTAGCGATTGCAGCGGCTGCGCACTGTTGTCTCGAATACTTCGAGGTTGGGGCGCTTGTTGCAATGTCATCGAGGGAGGAAGGCGCGCGGCGGATGGTGGAGGTTCGGAGTGGGAGAGGGTCATGCAGAATGACTGCTCGCGGATAGGGAGTAATTCGACTATGCAGGTGTCATTCGTGAATCTTGTTTCGTTAGTGATGTGGGCTGGCCAGCTGTATTCTAGATGTCGCCATTTGCGGACCAGTGCCCAAGATTTTTGGGATGGTAGGCCGATGCGGTTAGCGCTGCCGGCGAAGACAACCGCAGCGTCATGCCGGTGGTTGCATTGCGTCGTGTGAGAGCGAAGCCGAGCTGTGCACTCCAACATGCGGCCAACCTCAGTATGTCTCGCCCCCGGCTTCTTCAAGCGGAGTCTGGACGAGTTCAAGCGTCTCTCCATCTTCGGTGAGCTCAGCAGTGTGCAATGCCTTCAATGCGCCGCTGCTAACATGTGCAGCCTTCAAGCTTGAAGGTCTCAGGTCGCCTAGGAAGCCGTTCCCTCTCATCCACTTCGACCAGCCCGACGACATCAAGCTGTGCAAGCGCATGAGCGACAAGGACCTCGGCGGCTTCTCCACAGTCAACTTCGACTTCCACCCCGCCTCCCAGACCGAACCCCCACACGCCCGCTTCCACGGCACCATATCCACACAGCTACCAAAGAACCAGCCGCACATTCAAAGAACGGGATATGCAGGGTGGAGGACACTGGATCGGGGCTCGACCATCTTCGGCAAGTCAGTGTGGGACGTGAGCATGTACGGCTTCCTCGCCATCCAGTTCAAGTCGGATGGTCGCAAATACTTTGTCAACGTGCAGACCGAGTCGATTGTCCCCACAGACATCCACCAGCACCTGCTGCATTCCAAGACACCCGGGAAATGGGAGACTATCTTGATCGAGTGGAGCGACTTTGTGCGGACGAATCATGGCCAGGTGGTAGAGCCGCAGAGGGAGATGTTGACACAGAAGGTGCGCACGGTGGGCATATCCTTGATAGACCGGATACCGGGGCCGTATGATTTAAGCATCAGCAAGATATGGACAACGAATGCAACGAGCGAGGACAATTTCTTGGACAATGCACCAGTGCCGAGTTTGCGCTCGAGACAGGGACCGCTCAAGGACATTGCGAGGAAGGACTCTGGGGTTGGAGAGGCAGCGCGAGAGACGATTACATAGATGTTGAATGTCAAGTTCTTGCATACGCAGAATTGCGCACTCGCGAGATGGCTATTCGTCGATCCGCACAGCCCAATTTTGAGACTCTTTATCATGTAACATCACTTACGAAATGTTGTGACGCGACGCATGACCGCGCGACAGGTACGCGCTGCGGCCTCGGTTGTTCACGCCGTTCACTCCACCTGTAACAAACAATACCTGTTTGCATGCACCAAGTCGACAGACAGATCGCCCACTCCTCTGCCAAAGCGCCATGTCAATATCGCGACCAATTGCGTGGAGACGTATTGCAAACGCGATAATCTGAGGCTCTCAGGACCTCGTGCGCATCGACATTGGTCGAGCTTACCGGTACCGGTAGCCACAACAGACCCGCAACCTGGAAAGTGTTTCAAGGATGGCTACGCCTCGCTATCTTACAGCCCAAAAAATAAGTCTTCTAGTCCTGACTAGGCTCTATTGCAATTCAAGTCTTCCTTCTTCTGCGACGATACCTGTTCTCTCCTTCATCTTGTCAAGCAATCTTCCTCCGACAGCTTCTAGCGCTCGGCCACGCCCTTCTTCCACTTCCAGTCGCCACGACACCTCCTTCTCCATCGATGCTTTCGAAGATGTTCTGCAAGGCCATGCATCAAGTATGCCGGGCAGAACGTTACTGGATCTCTTCCTCAAGCATATGTGGGAGATGAATTCATTCGATGCGCTGCACGCTCTGTTCGACAGCATTCTGGATCTGATCACACCGCCGTCACCTGGAACCTTGGATGAGGAAGCATCGGACCGCATCTATCTGTCCAAGACATCGCCGCTCGGGGTATTCGTACGAAGGGCCCACCTGGAGTTTACGAGACTGCAATTCGATGATTCAATGAAGCTATGGTCATCCTTCATCAAGTACAGAGCCCCTACAGCACAATGGACGAAGAGGCTGGCCGGTTTGGCTTCTAGCGGCGTAGATGTGGTAGTGTCAGAGATGGGTTTGAGAGTCGGCGACAATGTGTACGAAGTTGCGTATGGGCATCTAGATGAGCAGGACGAGGAGGGGGAGGGTATGAGTCTGGATGATCTGGACCGCATACTGGAATTCCAACTTGAGCGCTTACAAAAATTCGGCGATCGTGTCCCAGACGACATGAAGGGCCAGCTTCGAAGCATGGTCAGCGCGTCAGGCATGGTGCATCGACCGGCGCATCTGGTACAGTTCTTCGATGCTTGGAAAGCTGGAGACTACACGTCGGCTTTTGACAACCTACATCGCTACTACGACTACGCCATACAGACACGCGACAAGAACCATTACCAATACGCGCTACTACACATGGCGATTCTGCAAGCGGAATTTGGCTGCTTCGGCGAAGCGATTGCTGCTATCAACGAGACCATCGCAACAGCGCGCGAGAACCAGGACATGACATGTCTGAGCTTCAGTCTTAGTTGGCTGAACCACATGGCGAAGGCGTATCCAAAGGAAATGAAGGGTGCAGGATACATGAACATGCTCGGCAGCGAACGAGACGCATTGACGTTCCTGAAAGCGAAGGCCAAGGAGATGAAAATGTACAACTTGCTCAGTGCCAGTCTACTCAACGAAGCAAAGTTCTTTCTTGCGACGGTATGTACCACTTTGCACGTCCTCATCAAAAAGATACCGAAGCCTTGCATGTTAACATGACAAACAGGGAGATTCAATCCCACGCGCACTGGAACACATCTACCAATCCTCCCATCTCAACATCAAAGAGAACATCAACAGCTACGGCAGTCAAATGCTCCTCACATCCATCCTCTACACCCGCCTCGGAATCCCGCACCTCGCCAACGCGCACTGCGAACTCCTACTAGACTGCTACTCGCACACCTGCTCGCTCGAAGAACGCATCCGAGCCATCGGCCGCCGCGCCTTCATCGTGAGCCAAACCGGCCGTTACGACGAAGCCATCTCAACGCTTGAAGCCGTCGACCCCTCAATGCATAGATCCCTCAAGTTTCATCAATACCTCGTCCTATGCATCGGTATCCTCAAGCTCCGCAGAGCTATTCGAACGTACGTGTCCATCCCTCTTTTCACCCAGTACGAATCTTCACATCAGTCTTTTTTGAAAACTAACATGCTCTTCCCTATACCTATAGCTCCGACCACCCAACAGCAACGCACCTCCTCCAAACCCTAAAACCATCTCCTTCCCCATCAAACCCGCTCCTGGACCCAGAACTCTCCTTCCTCCAACACGAAGCCTATATCGAATATCTCGTCTCCACAGCCCAGTTCCCACGCGCCTTCGAGGCCATCTCGTCGCTCGCCAAGGCGCTCAAGGATGAAAATGCGGATATAGCCCTGCGCGTCTCTGTGTTGATCATGCTCGCGGATCTATGGCACAAAGTGGGCAAGCCGGAGCGCGGGTTCAGCGTCGCGCTGCGGGCTGCAAGTGTGAGTTTTCGGGCGAGGCTGGCGGTGAGCTTGTGGTGTGCTGTGGGGTGTTTGGGTGGGATTTTGAATGGCTTGGGGGAGTTTGTCGGGGCGAAGAGATTGGTCGAGGGCGTGTTGCCTCAGGTATGTATATTTCGTTCCTCCTTTGTTTGTTTTTTGTTTTTTGGGCTACCGTGTTGCTGCAGATTGTGCTAATCTTCCATTGTAACTTAGGCGCTCGAAGGCACAGATACCATGCTCATCGGCACGCTGTACTCGCATCTTGCCGACTCCTATATGGGTCTTGCGAATCCAAACCTTGCCGATTCTGCACTACTGCCGCCCGTCACTTCTCCCTCCACGCCCAAAGTCGCTCCCTCTCCTGGGTCATCGTCACGCTCCCGTGCATTTCATATCGCCAAGGCAGAACTGTACATCGATCGGGCGCGCGACTGTTTTAAGAAGGCGCGGTCTCTGGATGGCGAATGTGAGCAACTGATGAAGAAGGCGATTATTGCGAAGCTCAGGGGGGATGAGAAACTGGCTGAGGAGTGGGCGCAGAATTATAATCGGGTTTGGGAGGAGGGGGTTAGGGCGCGGGAGGGTTGAGGAGAGGAGAAGAGAGGAGGAGTAAGAAAGTCGGCACAAAGGGGCTCAGGAAATCAAGCATTGCACAGATCATGGTATGCAGAAACAAAGGAAATGTATTGCTGGTCTACTCTCAGCTTGCGCTCGCACTATATACACAATCAGTCCGGCATTTGCTCCACATGCTGGCTCGGATGCTCTTGGTATCACTATTTAGAAGCGTGGTATGCAATCGCTTACTCGTCCTTCTTGTGGTAGTTGACCTTGTCGTTCCAGAAGAGGGTCTGCATGTGCATTAGCGGGACATGTTTCGTTTGCGCATCGGCATGGAAAACATACCTTGTCACCATCTCCCCACCAGAAGTTCTTGGTGCGGATGTTCTGGTACGAGTATTCGGGCCTCTCCGCGCGAGGGTTCTCGTGCTCCTCGTGGGCAACGTGCTCCCAGTGGGCATCCCACCTAATCTTGGCGTTGACGCTGGCAACGATGATGGCGGGGACCGCGACGCTGCATACCGTCAGTACATGTCTCCCAGGTCTCCTTCCCGTGAGGGACAGTTCTTCGCAGTCTGCTCCCACTTCAATCCGTATCTCCCCGTCCATGCCATGCTATGACGCCCAACCCCTCCGTCTTCCATGCCAGGACCGGCCGTCTCTTAAGAGGAGAGACTTACTAGAGCGACAGCTTGCGCCAGAACTCGCCAGACTCAGCAGCGTGCTGGGCGATGTGAGCACGTTCACGGTTGAACTCGTTGTCCTCGGCTCCGGCAAACTGCTTGGGGCTCTCGGAGCTGTAGTTGCGGCGGCCGGCGCGGACAGGAGCGCGGGCAAGTGCCTGGCGAGGCGCGGCGCGGGCAAAGGTTCGTGCGGCGAACATGGTGAGGTTGATGCGGCGTGGTGGAGTGGAGATGGGGGGCAATTGGTGTTGGCGTGAGGTGTGACGGAGGGAGCTTGAATTGACGAAACTGGGCTTGGCGCGAGTTCATGGCCTGATGCAGCGGAGGTTCCCGCCCGTTAGCGTGTTTGTGCTGTTTGTGCTATTTGGTCGGTAATGTGACGTCGTGCGGCCGACGCATCTTATCGCGTCGCGTCTCTCACACACGGCCGAGTTCGATTGGAGTTGAGACGATGGGGAGATGATGAAGCGTGTTCTTGCACGTCGCCTGCCTCCATAGTACTGCACAACATGGTCCGCATCACCACCTGGAATGTCAACGGCATCCGCAACCCCTTTGGCTACAAGCCATGGAGCACCACCCGGACTTTCAATGCCATGTTCGACATCCTAGAGACGGACATCATCATCATGCAAGAGTTGAAGATCCAGCGCAAGGACTTGACAGATGACATGGTGCTTCTGCCGGGCTGGGATTGCTACTTCAGCCTACCAAAGCACAAGAAGGGTACATCTCGCGGTATGACTTGTCTACGCTTCCTTACTAACATACCACAGGATACTCAGGTGTCGGCATCTACACTCGCCAGTCCGTATGCGCTCCCATTCGCGCGGAAGAGGGCGTCATAGGCGCCCTCTGTCCTCCCGGCTCATCAACCCCCTACCGCAATCTCCCCGAATCTGCCAGCATCGGCGGCTACCTCACGCCCTCGCAAGTTGCTAGCCTCCCTCCAGACCTCGACGTGGATAGTCTCGACGCAGAAGGGCGATGTCTCGTGCTCGAGTTCCCAGCCTTTGTCCTCTTCGGCGTCTACAGTCCGGCGAACAGCAACGGCCTACGAGATGAGTTTCGCGTCGGCTTCCTCACCGCACTGGAGACACGGATAAGAAACCTGGCGAACATGGGAAAGAATGTCATACTCACGGGAGACTTGAACGTTTCAAGGGACTTGATCGACACGGCAAGGGCAGAGGACAACATGCGCTCCGAAGGCATGACACACGATGAGTACCTGAGCACGGCGAATCGCCGCATCTTCAACCAGCTCCTGCTGAATGGAAATGTCCCAGGCGAGCGAGACGAGGGACGGGAAGAGCCGGTACTATACGACTTGTGTCGAGAGTTCCACCCAGATCGTGAGGGCATGTTTACCCACTGGGAGCAGAAGATCAACGCAAGGCCAGGCAACTTTGGTTCACGGATTGACTTTATACTGTGCAGCATCGCGATCAAAGACTGGTTCCAGGAAGCGGACATTCAGGAGGGACTCATGGGCTCAGATCACTGCCCCGTCTATGCAGTCACGAAGGAGAGAGTGCCGATGAAGCTGAAGACGAAGACGGCAATGGACACGGCCGAGGTCGGAGAAGAGAGACATATTCTGGACTTGATGAATCCGTCTGGCATGTTCGAAGATGGTGTGCGGCTGAGGGAGTATGATCCAGCAAAGGACACCCTCCCGCTCAGCGGAAAGCTGCTCGCCGAATTTACAAAGAGGCGGAGTATCCGGGACATGTTCAGCAAGAAACCCACGTTGCCAAAGTCTGCGTCAACACCTACGGCCATGGTTAGTGACGCGAGCATGGCATCAGAGGCGGAAAGCACTGGTCCCATAACCGGAAGCGGAACAGACAAAGAGTCCGGATCTGGAACCGAGTCTTCGGTCACAGAAGCGCTCTCCGTTGCGCACGGCAACCCTGGATCGAGTCAGAGCCCGCTCAAGTCGGCCGAGAAGCGACCTGCCTCAGCATCCGGGTCTCCCAGCAAGTCGGTTAAGCGCAGCAAATCTAGTATTTCGACGGCGGCATCTAAAGCGTCCAAAGGACAGCAATCACTCAAAGGCTTCTTTCAGACTCGTAATAAACCTGCAGATCCCAGTTCCACCAAAGAGACAGCAGCGCCCAGCTCCCCCTCCTCGACCCCGAGCAGCGTCGCAGATCCGTCGAGCCAGTCAAACATGCCACCCCCTCCTTCTCCATCAGCTCAAGCGGCCGTCACATCCGAGTTCTTTGATTCCGACCCACGCGCCTCCCAAGAAGCGTCAAAGGAAAGCTGGACAAAGCTCTTCTCAAAGAAACCGGCACCCCGATGCGAGCATGGGGAGCCGTGTATTCCGTTAACGACAAAGAAGCCGGGCATTAACTGTGGAAGGCAGTTCTGGATATGTCCTAGGCCAATCGGGCCGAGTGGACAGAAGGAGGTCGGAACGCAGTGGCGCTGTGGGACGTTTGTCTGGAGTAGCGAATGGAAGGGGAGCTGAGGAAGGAGGCAGGGTATGGATACAGATGATTGCAACTATAGTATGGGCCCAACATCTCGCTACTGTGGTGCGGGTGGTTCAGACATTGCCGAGACGATAACACCGTGGCACGCAAGGGCGTTGCACACAGTGCGCTATGGTTTGCGAAGAGAGGGAAGGTCAATTGCAAGATAATCAGCGCAGCGATACGCCTGGTGAGCAGGCTGAGGTGCGCTTGGTACGAACACAAGGAATTAGAGGATGGGAAAAAAGGATAGTGTCACACGGCGCCACATCACAAGCTGTTGCCATTTCTGGTAACGTCCGTCCCTGCGTAACGGGACACCCTGCGTGGCGGGACGCCGCAGACACTCCCTAACACAACAAACGCAACAACGGGCTAGGGGCATACAGACTCTCGGGATAGCAGCCTCGAACTACAAATTCCATCCCCCCTTAAAGTCTTATAGAAATAGCTTCTACTTACCATGCAATACAACAATTTAGTATAGCCTTTACGCGACCGCCTCGCTTTGACTAGTAGTAGGTACGTTAAAAGCTTATGCATCTTGTCTAAAGTCTGTTAGCATAGTTTTAGCTTATTATATTGTTAGCTTATCCCGAGCACTGCATTCGAGCTCGAGAGGTTGTCGTGCTGTTGTGCTTATGCCAAGTCCGCCTGCTAGAAGTGCCAGATAGAGAAGCCCCGCACAGCGAGCTCAAAGTAGCTTAGCGGTAACCTATCACCACTGACACTAGATCTGTGGCTGTGGCCGTGTGGCTGTGTGGCTGTACGGCGCTTTCTGCCAAGCGCTCTAGGACACCCGAAAACTGGCTCGGATTGGAGTAGGGCTAGGTTTGAAGGTTCACTGGTAAAGCCCACGACGGACACAGTTAGTGTGGATTTCTCGGTCAGCTTCTGATACAGCTATCATGCAATACTCAGATAAGGTGCGATGCACGACTATAGCTAATGCGAAAGCTTGCAGAGATACCCTATCGCGCCGCCCTCCAGCTCCGCAGGCCCGCCGTTAAACCCTTGTTTAACCCACCGCGTCCTCGTCCTGCTCAAGCACATCGCAGCCAATATAAACACTAAGCAGTAGCCGAATATCGCTTTGGCTCATCAGAGGCCAACATCATGAGTTAGCCGCCGTCTAGAAAATTAGTTGGGCAGGTCGACCTTATCTAGTGGGTATAGCTAAGGACAGACCCACTAATATAACACAGAATACTAGGACCTGAGTTTAGGTTTCGGCAAGCGGAGTGCGTGTTACCAGAACATCTCCGCTAGCACGTACATATAAAGGTGGAAAGGGCCCGTATATCTTAGAGATATAACTGTTATACGGTTAACTATACAACGAAAGGCTTCTTGTATAAGCACTGTAATTATTAGGGTAGAGAGAAGATGCTTTAATTTGATCTCTAAGACTCTAAGGGTGATAAGGAATTTGGGTTGTACATGCTTTTAAGCGCGGGGTGAGGTAGAGTAGAGATCTAATAGTAGGTATACTTAGCAAGGTACTACGGTATCTAATGCTATCGTCCTGTTATCGATGACGACTCTTCTATGTCTCTACAACGGTATCTAGTATTAGCATATGTTAGTCGCACTAGGTAAGAAACATAAGATAAGAGAGAATTGTAGGTATTAGTGCTGATTACAGAAGAGAGAGAAATCTATTAAATTGAGGTTAGGCGCTAAACCCCTACAGGTCTAGCGTAAGGGTCACCTGAGATGAAAGAGCCTCGGGCAGAACACAGACACTAGAGCCCTCCGGGCCTAACAGCATATATAACAAAGCTATAGCTAGAGCAGATCGGCAGTCTTTCTTGTATGTGGTAGCGATATTTAGTTACAAATTCAAGTACATCGCTATATTATCCATAGACATCCTTATACAGGAGGAACCTAATGCTATACACGCAAAGTAGCATGATTGTCTATACTAGTCAGCGTCAGCGTGTCTGGATGCTCGACGCCAAGCACCCTCTTGCTCGCCTCCATCACTTGCACCTCTAGCTCTTCGGCCTCCTTCCACCGCCCTTGGTT